>PVKU01003511.1:0-176379 GCA_004027475.1 Anoura caudifer | reverse complement strand
TTGGGGAAGTTCTCCTTTATTATTTGTTCAGATAAGTTTTCCACTTGTTGCTCTTCCTCTTCCCCTTCCGGTACCCCTGTAATTTGGATGTTGGGACGTTTCAAGATGTCCTGGAGGTTCCTAAGCCTCTCCTCATTTTCTTGAATTCTTGTTTCTTTATTCTTTTCTGTTTGGTTGTTTCTTTCTTCCTTCTGGTCCACTCCATTGATTTGAGTTCCAGCACTATTGGTTCCCTGTGCATTTTTCTTATTTCACTATTGTAGCCTTCATTTGTTCCTCTAATTTGCAACCAAAATCAACCAATTCTGTGAGCTTCCTAATCACCAGAGCTTTGAACTGTGTTTCTGATAGGTTAGCTACCAGTGCTATGAGCTCTTCATCTGATAGGTTGACCACCTTCTGGTCGCTCAAATGAATTAGCTCTGGGGCCCCAGTCTGTTCTCCCTTTTGAGCCATCCTTGGTTTTGTTTCTTTTGTTTTTATTTTGTTTTTTTGTTTGTTTGTTTTTGTCTGGTCACGGCTGTTACATGGTGAGGGGCAGAGCCTTAGGCCAAAAGGTTTACATTTTAAATAATAGTTGTCATTTTCATTTGTCTCAATTTTAAAATAACATATTTTTATAATTTTATTCCATAAAACAGTAATAAATTTGATTGATATGTTGCACCTAAATTCAGTAACAGTGCCCAAGGACTGAGAGTCTGGAACATAAATTAGGGGCCATAAGGAATCACATTCATGTGGTTCTGAGAAAGCCTAAGTTGGAGGTCACTGGCCCACATCATCTCAGAGCTGACATTTGAAACCCAAAGAAGACAGGACCCAGGAGCAGGGAGGGCAAATCATGCAGTTGGAAAGCGATGACTCTCTGGCACCATCCTAAGCACCCGCTCTGGCCTGGACTCTGGAAGTGGTGGGAGGAGAACACAGTGGAATCCCCAGTCCAGAGACAGTAATGGGAGGATAGGGTTCCCTGGGAAAGTCACCTTGCCTCTCTGAACATAAACCAGAAGGAGCAGCAGCATCCAGTAAAGAAACATTGACTTCCTCATTAAACTCATGAGCTATGACTCTTGGCAGACAGCAAATTTGTAATTATATTTATATTATTATTTCATTTACCAATGGTTACTAGTAAACAACTCAGAAGGGACTTCATAAATATTGAGATATCCCTTCTAACTTTTATCTTCTACTTTATTCAGACAACACTTCGTTCAAATCTTCTTGTTTCCACCTACAAGCACTGGATCTTATTCCAAAATATTAAGCTACATGATTTCCCTTCTCTTTCTACACATGGTAAGTAGGAAGCACATGGCTATGAAAAACACTGGGACTGGTACTAAGGTATGATGGGAAGGGAGCAAATACCAGTGCCAGAGTACATTACAATGTCTGGGAAGTTCTGCCACACTTTGTATATGCCTTCCCATGATGGTATTTTCACTTCAGTTATACCAACAGTCCCTTCAGTACAGGCATCCTGCTGTCTTTCTATAGTATTTGGAGTCTGTTGCATTAGGCATGCACCAAGTATTTGTTGATTCATGATCTATGCAAACTTAAAAGAAAAAAATTAAAATATCCTACCATGCATCCATTTTCAAGACTGCAAATAGCATGAGATGTTGTCACAAAGGCTTAGTAGCAAAGCTGTAGTTTACTTACGTGTTTGGCTAACCTGGGAGCTGTAAACAAGAAGAAAAATCTAATGTAACAAAATGTTCTCAACACGTACTTGCTTAGAAGAAATTACCATTTGGAAGGTATCAATAGTGCCTGCTAAATCATCTGTTATTAAATATATTGTCAAGAGAATAAATCCTTTTGTTGTGTATTTTAAGAAAACAGCTTTATAAAAGATTCCAAAAGGAGATAAAGAAAAGGGAAAGAACATTTGGTAAAATATCCTTTGTTCAAGTAGCAGTTCCCATTTCCCCTTTATTTTTATAGCTGTTAGAAATGATGACAACAAAAACTAATAGTCTCTAAATATTTCAAATTATATACACATACTATACATAAAATTATACAACATTGTCTATACAACAATACGACAATAATCTAGCAATTATTTTTACAATAGCTAAATGAGATATTTCTCAGAACTGTCTCAAAGGGATCTCTAAATGCTCTAATAAAAACTTAGAAAATAATTGAATTCCTTCACAGGAGTGTTTCCAATAAGTCAATTATGATGAACTGGGAGGTTAATGAGACTTAGTGTGGTCATCATTTCTTAATATATACAAATATCACATCATTATGTCGCATGCCCAAAATTAATATAATGTTATATATCAATTATATCTCAATTTTAAAAGAGAAAGAAAACTCAATCAAGCTAACACAATGCAGGAGCAGAGAAAAATAAGTATAGAAAAGACTAGGTAAATGGAAAGCATAAAGTAAGATAGAAATAAATATATCAGTAACCAAAATAACTATAGTCTAAATGTATTAATTAAAAGTCATAGATTGTCAGATTTGACTTAAAAAAAAACACACAAACAAATCCAGCTGTACACTCTTATAAGAGACATATCTAAAGCAAAAGGACAGATGCAGTTTGGAAATCAAAAATGGAAAAATATAAATCAGACAAATACTAATCAAAAATGGCAAAATAGCTATCGTACTGTAAAAGAATGATTAAGGATATGATCACTATGATATGATAAAAAGATTTAAAAAATTCGCCAGGAGGATTTAGTAAATCATTTTCTTTAGTAACATAATATCAAAATATGGAATTAAAATTTGGTATAATTACACATTGATAAATCTATTATCAAAGTAGAAGACCTCAACACACCTCTCAGTAATTGATAGATTAAAAAGATAAAATTTTAGTAAGAACATGGAAGATGTAAATAATATAATTAAGAAAGTATCATTTTGGTTACATCCTCAACAGTCTAAAATCTTCCTCTGGCATCAAATCCTAAAAGTACTCCACATTTGGCAATGCCCTACCAATCTAGCCAAGCTTATGTCATACCTCTCAATACAAATCACCTATCCTAAGCAAAACAAACCACTAATGGACCAGAGAGAGAAAGCTCTGTGGTATAGTGCTCATGTGCCTGTGTTGGTAGATTACAAATCCCTGTTCTACCATTTACTAACTTCACGACCCTCCGGTCATGAGTGACTCAACCCTTGTGATCTTCAGTCTTCTCATTTACAAAATGAAGATACTGGCAATATTGACTTGCTAGGCCTATTTTGAGGATTCATAAAAACAATTAGTGCCTAATACATTGTATTTGCTCCATAAATACTGGCCACATGTCTTTTTTCACACTGTTACTATCCTGGAACACCTCTCTTCCTCTTCCCATCTACACAAACTCTATCCAAGCTCATTTTTCAGATGACATAATGATCCCTTGGAGAACTTTCCCCTGGGTAATCAGGCCAGAAATCACCAAGACTCATTCTCAGAATGTTAATTACTAAATTTACCAGAAACATTACTATATTTCATTCTACTTTACCTTCTGCATTTTGAAATTCTCTCATTAGTTTCCTCTGAAGGAACACCAAACTAGGGAAACACAAAACCTCCCCAATTTTATTATTTGAGGGAGTTAACTTTGAAGCTTTCTTTAATACTTTACTATAAATGTAATAATCAAAGAATATCATCAGTTCTACATCTTGGCCAAGAAAGACACAAATAAAGCCCACCCACAATTTTTCTTTCTCACACCTAACCTTGTAAAATATAACTATTTTATAAATATCTTTTATCTTTTACTCCATAAGACATTTTTCCAGAATCACTAACAAATAGTAAAATAAACTATACCTTGCTCATTCTCTACCCTACCTTCCAATTCTCAAAGTAGTTTAATGGTTCAGCAAAGAAAAAAGAAAAGCATCATGAATAACCCATAAAACACAATAATCAGCTTCCATGTTATTGAAAACTGAATAGCACTGTGACTACACTGTGTGCAGGGAGCTGTTTCACTGTGAGGAGTCATACAGCCAGCCTCGGAATGAGATAATTTACTCAGGAAGAGGGAGAGGTTTGTAAAATGAGATATAGCAGCCAAAAACTTTAATTAACAACCAGGAGCCCTGGCCAGGCAGTTAGCTCAGTGGGTTAGAACGTCATCCCAATACACCAAGGTTGTGGGTTTGATCTGCAGTCAGGGCACATACAGGAATAAACCGATGAGTGCATCAACAAGGGGAACAACAAATTGATGTTTCTCTCTCCTTTCTTCTCTCTCTCAAACAAATAAATTTTTTAAAAAACACAAAAGAAAACACTTCACAAGAGAATAATAATGGAATACCTGAACAGCATAGATTTTTAGCAAAAAGATCACAGGGATGAATCAAAAAGGCCACCTAGTCAAAACCTTTCATTTCCAGATGATAAACTGAAGCCTGAGACCCAAACTGTATCTCCTTTAAAATCTATAGGCTTTCCAGAGAAGGGAACTCAAGACCTACCATAATTAAGTCAGCTTCCCCAACTGAAATTCAACACTATCTTAGATAATGAGGCAAGTGAAATAAATACTGGAAAATAGCAGGAACACTATTTATACATTCTAAATAGCAAGTTCTATTTAGGCCTTGCAGGAAAGTACACACTCCTCAAGCAACTGGATCTTGTTCATTACCAAGTGGTTCAAGGAGCTAGATGAGACTTTAGTGCACTCTTGGATGCTAACAAAGACACAACGACACACCTCCTTGTCACTAAGAGGCGCTTTTTTCTGCTGTCTTCCTTTGGCAAGTAAAAATAACTAGAAAAAGAAAAGTGTTACTGCTACAGAATTTACCAGATATGTAGTCATATTTTTAGTATTTTTATTAATATTTTTCATAGATGTGTTCTAAACAATAATGGGTCAATAATGTTTAGACACAATTTTTGGTTAAGAGAGGCCAAGAATTAATGTTTATTTGGCATAACAGTAACTTATTGTATATTATTAATATTGCTTATTTGAGAAAGTTAGAAGAAAAACTTGATTAACATATATTTACACATGGTCTATGATTACAAAGATAAATTAGATAAATTGAAGGTTGTGTGACAGCAAAGTTGCTTTCCTGAGGACAAAGGCATTTATTATGACTTAGTTGCCTAATCTAGAGTAAATCGCTCTAAAGTTATTTGCAAAAATTATTCATATTTTATTGACTAAGAATACACAAAATGATTCTTATTTATTAGTTTTACTTTCAAAAACTAAAATATAATAGAAAAGGGTAATTTAAAAAATAGATCTACATTTTTTGTTATTGATTCTTTGAGTACAAATATTCCTTAAATTCTGAAACTTCAGTTTTCCTTTTTATATCAGTCCTTCATTCTCATATTGAATTCCTTATAGAAGTAAAATCTGAAGCCTAACGTCAGTCTCATCCCCTTGGGATTTGGTGATGAACTCTTATGAATGAAAACAATCAGCCAGTGGTGCTTACCACAAGTAGTAACAAAATTTTGGCACATAAAGAAAACTGCCTTTGCCCTGGCTTCTGTGGCTCAGTAGGTTGAACCATTGTCCTGTAGATAAAAAGATTAGGGGTTTGATTCCCAGTCAGAGCATATGCCTGGGTTATAGGTTCAATCCCCAGTTGAGACGCATATAAGAGAGCAACCAATCAGTGTTTCTCTCTCTTTCCCTCCTTCCCTCTGCCCCTCCCTCTCTTACTCTCTCTCTAAAAGCAATGGAAAAAAAAAATGTCCTGAGGTAATGTTAAAAAAATAAAAACTAAAGAAAACTGCATTTACCAATTTTCAAAACACAGAAATCATTGTGTACTTTACAGAGAGCAAAACAAATTAAGTCAACTCCAAAATGCTACCATTATTTTTACTGTCCTAAAATCTAAAGTAATTTGTAGGCAAATACAGGCTGTTTGGTAGGCTTTTTAAATCTGCTTCTACACTAACTGCACAAAATTTTAATACTATAACTTTTCCATTCCTTTTAAAATTAAGGATGTTTTTGTACAGGTTTCTGACTAAAACTGAGGCACATTAATACACAGATTTTGGTCTATAAGAAAATTTCAAAATTAAATTTTCCCTTCAAGTACTTCCAAATTAAAATTATAAATCAGTAAAAATGAACCATGAGTAATGTAAGCATTTTAAGGATGCTTTTCTACTATTTAATCAAATTACTGGCACACTGAATTTCCTACGCAAAAATACTCAAAACAACTATGTTCGAAGAATGGTTGAATCATCCTTAAAAATTTCCACTAATAAAAAGAAGCAAGCTCAAAAACATTCAGACAGTAAATTTGATGTTTTATATACTGTATCAAAAGCTAATACTTTATCAAAAGAATGAAGACATTGCCTACAAAAAATGTTTTACTGGCCAATGTAGTTATGTTTTGAGGGAAGGTGAAAGGTGTTACTTTCATGTCTTTAACCTTCTTGTCCCTGGTTGAAGGTAAGGGGGGGTAAAATCTCCCTATAGTTTACCTTAGTTAGTGAAAACTTTCTTAATAGGTGATACAAAAATGTAATTGTTGCTTCTTCTTTCCTGCACCTCATTTTTTTACTTTTTGAGGACTGTTCTTAAGGTTGTAGAAAGATAGCTAAGATAAAAAATAAGAATGGGGAAGAAATATTTGAAAAATAATCATAAGGAGCACTATCATCCATGTGAGTAAAGAGTTGGTTGGGGCCTAATAATGAACTCTCAATATCAAGAGCAATCATATTTTATTGGGAAGAGAAAGGAAATTTTTAATACACTGATTTGGTAAAATCTGTGGTACATGAATCTTCAGGACTGACCTGTAGAGAGACCAGAGGCAGACAACTGTAAGGATGCCTCTGGGATAGCTCCCTGGGTATCAGTCAGGTCCTGGCAGGAAAGACATAGAGATCAAGCTGGGTAATTTAAGAAAAATCCACTAAGGGAATATTACAAAGACGTGGGCATAGTTTAAGGAAACTCAAAATAAAAGAGTGCTACAATGGCAAGAGCCATAACCACTCCCAGGCCTACAGGGGCAGGGGAGCAGTTACAGGAGCCAGGAGAGGGTGGCTGCATGGAGACAGATGCCTGATTGGAGCTACGGCCATTGAGAAGAACCTACCAAAACTTCCAGTCTGGACAACAGCATAGGTAAATGCAGTGCTTGCTTCCTCCCACAACCACATCAAAATTGCAACTAAACAACTATCATTCAGAACCACCTGAAATCTGGCTGAATGGGAGCCCTACAATTATGCAATTAAAGAAGACACACTGAGACTAGTAGGAGGGGCAGAGATGTGGATAGGGCTGGTCCCACACCCACATGTGGTGGATAAAAATCCAGAGGCATATCTCAATGCAGAGGTCCAAGCCCCACACCAGGAGCCCCAGCCCAGGATTCCAGTGCCAGGAAGATAAGTCCACATAACTTCTGGCTATAAAGGCCAGCAGGGATTGAGGCTGAGGGTGATGAAATGTTTCTGGAGTCCCAGGCAGCTCTTCTTAAAGTGAGGAAGAGCTACTCAGACTTACTCCCTCTAAGTTCCAGTGCAGACACAGCAGCTTGAAAGGCACCAGAGGTATATGGGCAGGAACTGAATTGTCTGGCAGCAGGGTGAGGGCTGGGAGGCCAGCTTTCTCCCAGACAGAAGTACTGGCAGGGACCATTGCTCCTTTTCTGAGCCTTCCCCCCTCAGAACCTGCAGGCAGGTGCCATATCTGCATCTTCATCAACCTGCCCCATGCTGTTGATTCCCTGAGGCCAGCCCCACCCAAATTTGAGACCCATGCAAGCTGTCTCCAGTGACTTTTCTATATGAATGGCCTATCTTGGCTAATGCTTCAGACTTTCCTAAAATCTCTCAAACAAGCAGCATCTGGCTTCAGCAGGGACTCTCACCAACTGGCCCCAGGCTGGGCACTAGTGGCAGCCAGCCGTGATTCACAGCCTGGTCTCACCTGGGCACCTCTAAGCCCAGCACAAGTAGCAGCCATCTTCAGATTGCTTTGTAGCTCATGCTGGTGGCCCCACACAGGACACAGAGGCAGCTAACCTAGGTCTGCACCTCCCCAGTGCACCCAGTGGACTGCTTCAGAACACATCTAGGCACTATCTCCACAAGCAGCACACTCAAGGGGTGGAATCAGCAGGCACCAGAACCCTGCCAAAGTAAGTCCTGCTCTGTGGGCTGGGCCTCTGCACAGCTGATCTTCCACAGTGGTCAGAGGTCAATGATTAGTAGTCACATCCAGTCCTTGCGCTGATCAGTCTGGGGGTAAATCCCTCCCATTGACATGCCAACAGCTGTCAAGGCTCAACAAGAGGAGGGTATACACAGCCCACACAGGAGGCTCACCTCAAGTGCTCAGCTTGGGTGATTGGAGAGGCTGTGCCACTGGAGCCTACGTAATAATGACTACATTAGGCCACTCTATCGTTCCAGGGAGATGTAGCAGCTCTACCTAATACACAGAAAAAAAAAAAAAAAACACAGTGAGACTACCAAAATGAGAAGACAAAGAAACATGTCCCAAATGAAAGAACAGAACAAAACTCCAGAAAAAGAATGAAACATAACAGAGACAAGCAATCTACTAGATGCAGAGCTCAAAACAATGGTTATAAGGATGCTTAATGAACTCAGGGAAAGAGTAGGTGAACTTAGTGAGAACTTCAACAAAGAGATATGAAACAAAAATGGAGATAGAAAATCATAAGTCAGAAATGAAGAATACATTAATTGTAATGAAGAATATATTATAGGAAATCAACACTACAGTAGATGAAGCTGGGGATCAAATCAGAGATTTGGAAGATAAGGAAGCAAAAACACCCAATCACAACGGCAAAAAGAAAAAAAAATTAAATGGGGATAGCATTAGAAGCCTCAGGAACAACTTCAAGTATGCTAACATTTGCATCATGGGAGTGCCAGAAGGAGGAGAGCAAGAAATTGAAAACCTATTTGAAAAAATAATGACAGAAAACTTTCCAAACTTGGTGAAGGAAATAGACATACAAGTCCAGGAAGCACAGAGAGCCCCAAACAAGATGAACCAAGACACATTATAATTAAAATGTTAAAGGTTAAAGACAATCTTAAAACAGCAAGTGAAAAGCAGTTAGTTACCTACAGGGGAGTTCCCATAAGACTGTCAGCTGATATCTCCACAGAAACCTTGAAGGCCAGAAGGAAGGAGCAAGAAATATTCAGAGTAATGAAAAGCAAGGACCTACACCCAAGATTACTCTAGCCTGCAATACTATCATTAAGTATCGAAGGATAGATAAAGAGCTTCCCAGACCAGAAAAAGCTAAAGGAGTTCATCACCACTAAACCAGTATTACATGAAATGTTAAAGGGAAGGAGGAGGAGGAGGAGGAAGAGGGAGAGGGGAGGGGAGGAGGTGGGGAGAAGGAGAAGAAGAAGATCCCTGATTGGTATGGTTAAGTGGGTTGGGCATGGTCCCACAAACTGAAAGGTCGCTGGTTCAATTCCTGGTCAGGACACATGCCTATGTTGTGGCCATATCCCTGGTTGGGGGCATGAGAAGAGCAACAGGTTGATGTTTCTCCAGCACATCAGTGTTTCTCTCCCTCTCTTCCTCCCTTCCTTCCCCCTCTCTAAAAATAAACAAATATTTCAGGGGGAAAACAGGAAGGGTTTATAGGAACAAGTACAAGTTTCTATAACAAGAACAAGTACAAGTACCTGGACAAAAACTAGGGGGGAGGGTGGAAATGGGAGGGAGGTGGAGAGGGCTGGGGCAGTGGGCTGGGATGGGAGTAAAAGGCAGAAAACTGTACATGAACAATTAAAATAAAATTTAAGTACATAATTAAATAAAATCTTTTTTAAAAAAGATCAAAAATAGGAACAACGAAATGGCAATAAATACATATATATTAACAATTAAACCTAAAAAACAAACAAGCAAGCAGAACAGAAACAGATTCATAGATACAGAGAACACTGATGACTGCCAGATGGGAGGGGGTTTGAGAAGATGGTGAAAAAGGTGAAGGGATTAAGAAGTACAGATTGGTTGTTACAGAATAGTCATGGGGATGTAAAGTACAGCATAGAGAATATAAACAATAATGTTCTAATAACTATGTATGGTGTCATATGGGTGTGAGATTTATCAGAATGATCTTTTAGTAAGTTATGTAATGTCTAGTATGGGTTGCACACCTAAGACTAATATAATAATGTATGTCAACTGTAGCCCTGGCTGTATAGCTCAGTGGATTGAGCGCGGGCCTGTGAACCAAAGGACCGTGGTTCGAGTCCCAGTCAGGGCACATGCCTGGGTTGCAGGCCAGTTCCGGGCAGGGGATGCATGAGAGGCAACCACACTTTGACATTTCTCTCCCTCTCTTCTTCCCTTCCCCTCTAAAGGTAAATAAAATCTTAAAAAATAATAATAACAATATAATAATGTATGTCAACTGTAATTGAAAAATTTTAAAAAATATATTAAAAGTTAAAAAAAAAGAAGAGCCAGCCAACCCACAGCAGTCTGCAGAGGACTAGAGGCATACATGCCTCCATCTTACTCTCTTCACACCCTCAGATCTTCTGTCACCACCACCTGCTGGCTGCACCCAGCTGGATGCCAGAGGCAGAGAGCAGAGTGGAGGCAGGATCTAGAGAAGCAAATAGAAGAGACCCTCCCTGTCTAGGGGTAAGGTCATGGGAGTGGGAATGGAAAGGGTAAAACACAAGACAAATTTAATAGGACTTTCTGCCTGAGTGGATTTAGAGATGGAAAGAGAAAAATCAAGGATGACATCATAGTGTCAAGCCTGAGTTACCAGAAGAAAATGACAATAACATCAACTGAGCCTATTTTTACCAACCAATGTATTCCCAACACATAGTATTGTACTGTAGGCATAAAAAACCTTCTATAAACATTTGTTGGAGAAAAAAAAAGTAGATGGATGGATAGATGATGGAAAAAGCAAATTTGAGAGAAGATGATGTGTTATGTAACCTTACACATACTGAGTTTAGAGTATGGTGAAAGAGCCCAGCAGGAGGTTTGAGCCTAAAGCTCTGAAAAGGAAAAAAATAAAGATGTACTCAAAGAACCACCCACACAGTACATTAACACAATGAAATACCACGCAGCTGTAAAAAAGAAGAAACTCATCCTTTGTGACAGCATGGATAGACCTGGAGATAATTATGCTAAGCGAAATAAGCCAGTCAGAGAAACACAAATACCATATGATCTAACTCATATGTGTAATCTAAAAACATAATAAAATGACAAACAAAATAAAACCAGAGGCATGGATACACAGAACAGAATGACAGATCTCAGAGGGGAGGAGGTTGGGGGGACTGGAAGAGATTAGCCAAAGAACATATATGCGTATATGCATAACCCATGGACATAGACAACAATGTGGTGAAGGCTGGAGAGGGGGATCTAGGTGGAAGGAGGCAAAGGTGGGGAAAACGGGGGACATCTATAATGGTGTCAACAATTTTAAAAAAAGAACCATCTGCATAAATATCAGCTGACACCATGAGAGTGGATGAAATTCATAAAAAGCAGGTATGAAGAGAAAAGGAGGAGGGCCTCATGACCAAACTTGAGAGCTCTGTCTTATGAGACAAAGGGAGGAAGGGAAACCAACATACAGAAAACACAAAGGGAAAAACCAACAAAGGAAAAAGATAATACATGCAATCATTTGTTGCACTGTTAAAATAATTTCCCATCTATTTGCACATCACTGGCCGGTTTTCTTCTTCCGACACTGCAGCCTTGCCTAACACACGCACGACACAAATGCAGGCTGGAGACCACCACTTACCTCCTTGCCTCCATCAGATGCTCTAATTCCCATCTTCTCAGTTTTGCTCACCTAGAATCTAACTCGACCAACATTAACCCTTTTATAATTAAGAAAAGTCTCAGGGCTTCCAGTAAAGATGGCAGCCTAGGTAAATACAGCTTGCCTCCTCGCACAGCAACATCAAATTACAACTAAAATACAGAACAACCATCACTCAGAACTGTCAGAAATCAAGTTGAATAGAAATCCGACAACAATGGAATTAAAGAAACCACATCCATCCAGACTGGCAGGAGGGACACAGATGTGGAACGGGCTGGTCAAACACCCACGTGTGGTGGATAAAAATTTGGAGGGACATCTCAGGAGTCAGGAGTCCCAGCCCCACACCAGGCCGCCCAGCCCAGGGTTCCAGTGCCAGGAAGATAAGTTCCCATAACTTCTGGGTGCAAAAAACAGTAGAGATTGAATTGGTGGAAGAAACTTCTGGAGTGTCAAGAAGTTCCTCTCAAAGAACCCATAAACAAACTTTGACTCACTCCCTCTGAGTTCCAGCACTAGGGTAGCAAGTTAAAAGGCACCAGTGGCATACAGGGAGGAACTGAAGTGTCTGGCATTAAAGCAATTGCTGAGGGACAGAGGGGCTGGCAGAGGCCATTGTCCCTTTTCTGAGCCCTCCCCCTACAGAGCCGCAGAGCTGGCAGGCTGGTGCCATACCTGAGTTTCCATCAGCCTGGCTAACACTGTTTGCCCCACCCTGGAAACCCCCAGAGACTCCATCCCACCCAACTTATGAGCTTTTCCACATGAATGACTGCTCTTGCCTCATACTTCACAACTTTGTAAATTCTCTCAAACAAGCAACAGCCAGCCTCAGTGAGCCCCTAGCCCCTGTACCCAGCACTAGCAGCAACCAGCCTAGATTTACGGCTTGGCCTCTCCTGGGAATCTCCAAGCCCAGTACAAGTAGCAGCCATCTCAGAGTGCTTTATAGCTCAGGCAGAGTGGCCCTGGAAAAAACACAGGTTGGGGCTCATCTTTGCCTGCACCACCTGGGAAACCCCACAGTCTATGTACCCAGTGGACAACTACAGACCACGTTAGTGCACCACCACCCTGCCCCTGCACAGCTGATCATCCACAGAGGGCAGAGGTTAGTGGTCAGTGGTCACAGCCAGTCCTTGTATCTGACTGGCCTGGGTAAATCCCTCCCATCAACCTGCCAACAGCAATCAAGTCTCAACTACAAGAGGAGAGTGTACGCAGCCCACACAAAGGGTGCACCTCAACTACCAAGCTTGGGTGATAGGGAAGGCTGTGCCACTGGACCCTACAGGACGCCTACTACATTAGGCCACACGACCAAGCCAGAGAGATGTAGCAGCTCTACCTAATGCATAGACAAAAACACAGCAGGACTGCCAGAATGAGCAGACAGAGAAACAGGGCCCAAATGAAAGAACAGATCAAAACTCCTGAAAAAGAACTAAACAAAATGGAGACAAGCAATCTATCAGATGCAGAGTTCAAAACACTGGTTATAAGGATGCTCAAGGAACTTACTGAGGACCTCAATAGCACAAAAAAGATCCAGACAGAAATAAAAGATACATTAATTAAAATAAAGAACAACTTATAGGGAAACAACAGTAGAGTGGATGAAGCTGATTTGGAACATAAGGAAGCAAAAAACAACCAATCAGAACAACAAAAAGAAAAAATAATCCAAAAAAATGAGGATAGTGTAAGCAGCTTCAAGAGTTCCAACATTCTCATCATAGGGGTGCCAGAGGGAGAAGAGAAAGAGCAATAAATTGGAAATCTATTTGAACAAAATAAAACTTCCCCAATTTGATGAAGGAGATAGACATGCAAGTCCAGGAAACACAGAATTCCAAATAAGATGGATTTGAAGAGACCCACTCCAAGACATATCATAACTAAAATGCTAAAGGTTAGAGATAATTGAGAGAATCTTAAAAGCAGCAAGAGAAAAGCAGTTAGTAACCTACAGGGGAGTTCCCATGAGACTGTCAGATGATTTCTCAAAAGAAACTTTGCAGGCTAGAAGATTGGCAAGAAATCTTCAAAGTCATGAAAAGCAGGGACCTACAGCCAAGATTGCTCTGCCCAGCAAAGCTATCATTTAGAATCAAAGGGCAGATAAATAGCTTCCCAGACAAGAAAAAACTAATGGAGTTCATCATCACCAAATCGTTATGATATGAAATGTTAAAGGGACTTATTTAAGAAAAAGAAGAAGATCAAAACTATGAGCAATAAGATGGCATTAAATACATATCTATCAACAATTGAATCTAAAATACAAACTAAGCAAACAGGAAAAATAGAGACAATCATTGATATGGAGAGTGTTTTGATGGTGACCGGATGGAAGGGCAGTGTAGGGGAATGGGTGAAGAGGTAAGGGTATTAAGAAGTACAAATAGGTAGTTACAGAATAGCCATGGGGATGTAAAGTGCAGTATAGGAAATGGAGTAGCCAAACAATTTATACACATGACCCATGGCATGAATGAAGGCGTAGGGATTGCCTGAGGGACATGGTGGGTGCTGGGTAGAGGGGTGTCAAGGGAGAAAAATTGGGACAACTGTAATAGCATAATCAATAAAATATACTTAAAAAAGAAAGGTCTGTTTACTAGGCTTATTCTTTCAAACATCATGTATTTATTTTGCATTCAGCACTATGCTCAACAAAGTGGAAGTAAAAATAAGTCTCCAGTCATCATGGCAATTAAAATCCACTTGGACTAAAAAACCATTGAGCACAAAATAACCACAATTCAATTAAGAGTTGACTTGTATGATTCAAACCAAATACCATTTTCAGCAGTGAAAATGCATACTACTCAGCACCTGTTGACATCTCTCTCTCTTTTTCTTTTCCCCAACTCAGGTTGATAGAGGAGATGAATTCTACATAGTTGTAGTTCCTATTAAATGCCCAATCATGCCATATGGTAAATTTCTCTTTACCTTTCTTTCTTCTCCACTGCTCCATAAGGTCTCAATTATCTTTGTATCATGTCTAGATACATGGAAGTCATTCAAATGGTTGTTAAATGTATGTATGAATCAGAAGCTAAGCCAACTCCAGAGCAGCTGCCAACATCCTTAACTCTCTCCTACAGCAAATCCCAAAAGCTTTAAGGTTAAAAGCTGTTACCTAGTATGGCCATTGACCAAGACTTGGCTCAGAGGACGACCGGTATTAAAGATCTGGTGCTGAGTGTTCAGGTAAAAAGGCTCAGAAAAACCCTGGCAAATCCTAAAATGCTTTTAGAAGAGGTACAAAGAAGATGCTAATACAATGCCTGAAGTATAAAATGTGTTCAGTAAACAGTTTATGAGTGAATGAACAAAAGATGGCTGAGGAAAGGTAGTGAGCTCAAAGAGACCAAACTCAGGGGACAGTGTGACAGATGGGGCTGTATCTAAAGCTTTCTCTAGCAGAAACTTCACTGAGTCTATTTCCTAAGGCTGTTATGTCCATTTCCATACATTAATTTTCCAGCATAACCCCTTATTACTCCCAAACTCCTTTTAAAGGAAAACAAAACCTCTTCACCCCACACATGCAGCGGTGCCTCCCCAACTTGACTGTACATACTCATCACCTAGAGATTTTGTTAAAATGAAGGTTCTGAATTATTACGTCTGGGGTGAGGCCAAAAATTTTGCATTTCTGGACTTCTGGCCAAGATGGAGGTGTAGCTGGACACACTGTGCCTCTTCTCACAACCAAGATTAAGGACAACAAAAACATAGAACCAAAAAAAAAGAAAACCCAACCAGGACAGAGAGAAAATTGAATTGTGCGGGAGTCTGACAACAACAATTCACCCAGACCAGCAAGAGGGGCGGAGTCTGCAGTCAGCGGAGTCAGATCGCAACAGGATAAGCCATTGGTGGTCCCGGGCACCCAGTCACTCCAGATGCACAGGTGGCAGCGCTGCTGGAAGCAGGGAGGCCAAGCAGGGTGCACAAGGTGGCAGACTGCGGACACACATTCGTGCACATATAAACCAGAGAAAATGGGCAGCAAGACAGACTGTGTGACACAGGTCCCCAGCGCCGGGAAGTGAAACCTAAAAGCACCCATTGAAAATACTTGTAGGGGCTGAGGTGCTGGGAGGGAGTCCCAGCCTCACAGGAGAGTTCATTGGGGAGACCCACAGGGTCCTGGAGTGTTTGCAGGCCCACCCACATGGAAATCAGCACCAGAGGGGCCCATTTTGATAGGGGAAAGAGGCTGAAGGGACTGGGATCTGCGAGACAGTGTGGAGCAAGTGCCATTGTTCCCTCTGGGACCCCACCCCCACATCCAGCATCACAACCCCACCCTGGTGAACACCTAAGGCTCCGCCCCTCACTATGTAAAAGCCAGGACCAGACCAAAAAAAAAAAAAAAAAAAAAAAAACAAGGATGGCTCAAAAGGGAGAATAGACCGGGCCCCAGAGCTAATTCATCTGAGCGACCAGGAGATGGTCAACCTGTCAGATGGAGAGCTCATAGCACTGGTAGCCAACCTATCAGAAGCACAATTTCAAAGCTCTGGTGATTAGGAAGCTCACAGAATTGGCTGATTTTGGTCACAAATTAGATGAACAAATAGAGGCTACAGTAAGTGAAATGAAGAAAAACGCACGGGGAACCAATAGTGATGGGAGGAAAACTGGGACTCAAATCAATGGAGTGGACCAGAAGGAAGAAAGAAACAACCAAACAGAAAACAAGGAAGAAATAAGAATTCAAAAAAATGAGGAGAGGCTTAGGAACCCCCAGGACACCTTGAAACATCGCAACATCTGAATTATAGGGGTACCAGAAGGGGAAGAGGAAGAGTAACAAGTGGAAAACTTATTTGAACAAATAATAAAGGAGAACTTCCCCAATCTGGCAAAGGAAGTAGACTGCCAGAAGTCCAGGAAGCTCAGAGAGTCCCAAAGAAGTTGGACCCAAGGAGGAACACACCAAGGCACATCATAATTACACTACCCAAGATTAAAATGAAGGAGAGAATTCTAGAAGCAGCAAGGGATAAAGGCCGAGTCACCTACAAAGGAGTTCCCATCAGACTGTCAGCTGATTTCTCAAAAGAGACCTTACAGGCAAGAAGGGGCTGGAAAGAAGTATTCCAAGTCATGAATGTCAAGGACCTACATCCAAGATTGCTCTCTCCAGCAAAGCTGTCATTTAGAATGGAAGGGAAGATAAAGCGCTTCTCAGATAAGGTCAAGTTAAAGGAGTTCATCATCACCAAGCCCTTATTATATGAAATGTTAAAGGGACTTATCTAAGAAAAAGAAGATAAAAAATAGGACAGTAAAAATGCAGCAAACTCACAGATATTAACAACCACAGCTAAAACAAAAGCAAACTAAGCAAACAATAGAACAGGAGTAGAAACACAGAAATGGAGATCACATGGAGGGTTAGCAACAGGGGAGAGGGAGGAGGAGTGAGGGAGAAAAGGTACAGAGAATAAGTACCATAGACAGTAGGTAGAAAATAGTGGGAGGGCAAGAGTAGTGTGGGAAATGTAGAAGCTAAGGAACTTATGACACATGGACATGAACTAAGGGGGGGAATGTGGGTGGGAGGGGTGTGCAGGGTGGAGGGGAATGATGGGGGAGAAATGTGACAACTGTAATAGCATAATCAATGAAATGTATTTTTTAAAAAATTTGCATTTCTAACAAACTCCCAGCTGGGGCTATTGATGCTGGTCCAGAGACCATACTTGTAAAGTATCAAGAGCCTAGAAGACATTTTACAGAGAATATATAAGTGGTGGTAAAGCTGTAAGCTTCCTCCTGCTCCCGGATTTCCTAGTTATGTAACATTTGACAAGTCACTTTACCTCTCTGAGCCTTCCTTTGTCATCAGAGTAATATTGTGAGTAACAACAGCTAAGACTTATTGAGCGCTTACCACGTACCGTAAATTGTATCATATTTATCACCTTATAAATAAGACTTAGGTTAAACCTGTCCAAGGTAGGTCCAGTACACCTGGATCTGTTTCTAGGTAGTCTGACTCAAGAATCTGGTGTTTAATCATCGTGTAAGACTACCTCTTCAGCCTAGCTCCTGGAGCTTTTACAAAGATTAACTAATACCTGGTATGTAACACTTACAAGTTCCAGACTCTAATCTAAACTCCCTTGGGGGCATTTTAGCTCATCTATCTTTATAACAACCCTGGAAGGTTACAGGTTTTAAAATAGGCCCAAATAAGCTAAAGCTGAAGGTCAAACAGTGGCACAGCCAGGACTGGAACCCAGGCAGTCTAACTGCAGCACCGGGCGCTCTTTCGCAACAAGTCAAGAGAGGAGGCAGCCGGGACTCCGGGCTATCAGCGCTCCGCAATCTGTGGTGGGCGCACGCCTCTCAGGGTGGTCTGTAAGCCCTGCTGGCGCCCAAAGCAAACCAAGTCTCTTACACTTCGCTCCACGTTATCTGTGGAAAGTCTTTCTTGGCCCACACCCAGGAAACCCCCCCCCCCGCCCCCCGCCGCCCCACGCACGGGTCAGCGTTCTGGTGAAATATAACTTGTCCAGTCCCAAAAAGAGCTGACTGGCTAAACATCTTGGGAGCACAGTTTCACTTTGTGACAGAGTCTCTCCGGAACCCTGCAACACGTAGCCCCAGGAACTTGCGCCGCCCACCTGCGCCGCAGCCTCCTGAGAGACGCAGTCCCTTTTAGACTGCAATTTGTAGACGGGGCTCCTGGAGCCAGTTCCACCTCCATCTCGCCTGGAACCCAAAGGGCCGCTTGGAATACCATCTGCTCTCCAACACCGCCCTCTGCCGGCCTCTTCTCGAATTGTCCGGGTTATGAGCCAGTTCCGGTTGCTCCGGAAGTGAAGTTTTCTTTTCCGGGGCGCGCCTGTGAATGTTCGCACATGGTTGTGTTGTCCCAGTCTGAGCCGGTACCGGCGGGGAAGTAATTTGAACTGTCTTCACGGAACTAGTGAGCGGAGCCGGAGGCATGGAGGGCCATAGCGTGGAGGAGCTGCTGGCAAAGGCGGAACAGGACGAAGCCGAGAAGCTGCAGCGCATCACGGTGCACAAGGAGCTGGAACTGGAGTTCGACCTGGGTAACTTGCTGGCTTCGGACCGGAACCCCCCCACGGGCCTGCGGCGCGGGGGACCCACGCCGGAGGCCGAGCTGAAGGCTTTGGCGCGTGACAACACGCAGCTGCTCATCAACCAGCTGTGGCAGCTGCCGACGGAGCGCGTGGAGGAGGCGGTGGTGGCGCAGCTGCCAGAACCCACCACTCGCCTGCCGCGCGAGAAGCCAGTTCCCCGGCCGCGGCCGCTGACTCGCTGGCAGCAGTTCGCGCGCCTTAAGGGCATCCGTCCCAAGAAGAAGACCAATTTGGTGTGGGACGAGGTGAGCGGCCAGTGGCGGCGCCGCTGGGGATACCAGCGCGCCCGCGACGACACCAAGGAGTGGCTGATCGAAGTGCCTGGAAATGCCGACCCCTTGGAGGACCAGTTCGCTAAGCGGATTCAGGCTAAAAAGGAACGGGTGGCCAAGAACGAGCTGAACCGGCTGCGTAACTTAGCCCGCGCGCACAAGATGCAGCTGCCCAGCTCCGCCGGTATGCACCCTACGGGACACCAGAGTAAGGAGGAGCTGGGCCGCGCCTTGCAAGTGGCCAAGGTCTCCACTGCTTCTGTGGGGCGCTTCCAGGAGCGCCTGCCCAAGGAGAAGGCACCCCGTGGCTCCGGCAAGAAAAGAAAGTTTCAGCCCCTTTTTGGGGACTTTGCAGCGGAGAAAAAGAGCCAGTTGGAAATGCTACGAGTCATGAACAACAAAAAGCCTCAGCTGGACGTGACGAGGGCCACCAATAAGCAGATGAGGGAGGAGGACCAGGAAGAGGCTGCCAAGAGGAGGAAAATGAGCCAAAGGGGCAAGAGAAAGGGGGGCCGGCAGGGTCCTGGAGGCAAGAGGAAAGGGGGTCCACCCAGCCAGGGACGGAAGAGTAAAGGAGGCTTGGGAGGCAAGATAAATTCCGGGCCTCCCGGCTTGAGTAGCAAGAGGAAAGGAGGGCAACGCCAAGGAGGAAAGAAGAGGAAGTAAAGTTCACCCTGCGACCTCCTGCCTGTAAACTAAGAACTATTCTAAATGTTGAGGTCCAAGTCCTGTAGGGGGATAAAGAAGGCCACTGACTTCATTGAACTTGAGGTTGTAAGGATAGGAATGCTCCCCCCTGAAAAAGTATGTAAATGTTGGACTTTACAGATTAATGTTTTTTTCCAACAATCAGGCCTTTGGCTGGAAATTTAAAGGATGTATTTGAGGACATAAGGATTAGGGAAAGAATTTGGTGGAAACAGCCATCTTTTTTTTTTTTTTTTTAACTTTGGATGTGGTGTGAGGGAGAATTGTTAGGCGTTATTTTTATAACAAGCTTGTGTATTTATCAGAGGGGGAGGCACAAAGATCACATTTTCAGAACTGGCCTTAAAAGTAATTGTGAAGTTACTTAATAAAAGTGTGTCTGTAGCTAATACTGCTTTTAACTCTTTTGCTATTGGTAGAAATTTTAAGTAAAGCCAGTGACCTGGATGTCTGGTACAGATAATTTTCGTTTACTTTGTAAAAAACAACTAAATTGTGGTTATTTTAGTGACATCACTGTAAAAAATAATCATACTTTTAGTATCAGATGTAATACAGAAGGTATAGTATGACTGGTGTTTGAAAAAAGATTTCCTGCTTTTGAACACTGAAAACATTGATTTGCTATAAATGATAAATTTGAGCCTAACTAAATAATAGTAATAATCATCCTCAATCCAGAAAATACTCAAATCTTTAAACATTTATGTTCCAAATTTATTTAGTTTCAAGTAGGGTCTGTTTCGGGAAGACAGAAGACCTACAAATTTCTTAATTGGAATATTATCTTACCATCTTTTGATTATTTTGTCAAATTGACCTGAGCTGGTTTGTTTAGGTGGTAAAATGTTTATAGGTATTCTGGGTCTCTTTTTCCTATTTGATCTCAGTTAACTTATCCTTGTAAAACTAAATATCTCCTGAAAAAGATTCATAGTAGATGTAGAATCCAGGGCAGTGTTTGCTGCTATTACAAAGCTGAGGGTCACTCTACTCTCATTTTGGTCTGACAATTGATAGGAAATTAAAAAGGGAAATTCATTTTTTTCATTTCTCATTTTTATAAGGTTACTTTTGGAAATTGCTATGAAAGAAAATACTGATTTATTACCGGATACTTAAGATATATGCTCAGTCGTTACATAGGATACTTTCTAAGTTAAAGTTGAACTTTGCCAAGTTGATCATTGATCAGCTTTTTTTCCCACTTGGACATGGATTCACTTGGGGCTGCTGTGCCCTCTCAGAGGGTATAGCCTAATCATGGAAAGTTTTAAGTGCTCATGAAACCACGTAATGGAATCCTGAGCAACTTCATCAAAAGCCAAGCCATTCACAGAGCATTTAACATATAACTTTTAAAATCTCACCTTGGTCGGGGCGGGGGGAGTGGCTATGTTCTTTGGGCATGTTTGTGTTAACACTTGCATGATTTAGCAACAACACAGACCTTGCAAAAAGGGTCCCTCAGGCTTTTTGCAGGGTTCTTTGTTGAAACAGTTTAAATAGTGTCTTATTTTTTTCTGAAAGCACTTTAAGAAGTCAATAGCATTTTAAAGAAATTAGTGGGAAATGAAGGATCTTTTTCTCGTTCCCCTCGTGTGAATTAGAGGGTTGTAAGTAGAGGGACTTAAGTATCCAACACCGCACCGAGCAGTTACTTTTACAGCAATTTCAAAGATGGATGGGGAGACAGCCTCTGAGACAGTTGAGGTTTTGACTGGTGGGAAAGTGGTCCTGAGCCTCGGAGCTGACGCTGGGGGCTGGCTTAGGGAGGCTGGTGGGCAGTCCCAGCCCAGTGGGCGGGAGGAGGCAGGCGCTGCAGGAATTGGCCAGCCTGGGGGTTGGGGGCGGGGCCACGGGGAGACCACAGCGCAGTCATGGCCGCTGCCTCCCGCTCCCGGGTCGCGCACTTGCTGAGGCAACTGCAGCGCGCAGCGTGAGTGCGGGGCCCGGTGGGCGGGCAGGGGACCAGAGGGTGCCATCGTGCCCACGCAACCCCTCTGGTTGTGATGCGTCTGAGCCCCACCCATTCTTCCTTGGGTTACTTTCATTAACTTGGGGAAGGGGCTACCGCGGTGCGCGGCTTCTTTGCGCTGGGTGAGACAGCGTTGTCAGTGCCACGCAATCACACGCTGCTCAGTGAGGCAGGTTTTTACCCCGTTCTATATTCAGTTAAGGAAACAGGCCCAGAGAGGACCGTGCCTGGTCCCCCGTCATGTCAGACAGCTCATGGCTTGGCTCAAATTCGTGTATCCAATCAATGCATTTATACTGGGTGCATGCTACGTGCCAAAAACTATTCTAGAAGCTGGGGGTACAAAGATGAAAGACACTAGAGCACTATAAAGTCTAGTAGGATGTAGGGTTGAGGGGTTAGAGTTTGTAAAACGAGCCTGATGGAATGCAGTGGACAGAGGGTGTAGAAGAGAAAAACGAAGCTGAGAAGTCATCCGAAGCTTCAGTCCCTCGCATGTGCAGCGCCGTTACAGCAGGAGTGTTAAAATGTTATGATGTGTGTGACTCCTCCTCTGTTAAGAAAAAAAATGCAAGGTACATATGCAGCCGCCTGATAAAATACTTGTTGGATGTGCTGGTGCAATATTAGGCCTGGAAAAATTCAAACAAACAGGTGGAGAAAAGTAAGGGGCTAGGGGGCACTAGAGAGAAATTTCAGGCCAAGGGAAGAGAAACAGCAGAGGCAAGAGAAGTACAAAGTCTGCGCCCTCCAGCCCCTTCATAGAAGACAGATGGTGAAAGACTATGATTAGAAAAATAGAACTTACTGGGTACTTACCATGTGCCAGGCACTGTCCTACACACTTTACACATACTATTAATAGTAACTGTAGTCCTTAAAACAACCCTCTGCAATACTGTATTATATCCTCGTATTACAGGCAAAGAAATAAAGGCATGGAGAAAAAGAATTTGTCCAGTGTCACAGAGCTAAGCAAATGATACAGCCATAATATGAACTCATATATTCTGGTTTCACAATTCTTGTTCCCATCTAAGGAGTTTGAATTGTGTTGTGTGGATAATGGAAAATTGTGGGAGCAATAATTCTTACTGTGAAACACTAATATGTTGAAATGCCCCATGAAAAAAAGAATTCAATGCCAAATAGATTTGGGAAACTGCTCACTGCCGCATAGCTCTCTTGGAGAGTCAGGATGTATGTGAGCACATGAAGGGCTCTGAGAAGTTGCACAAGGGGAGCAAATGGTCAGTTGTATTTAAATCTTCATTCTAAATTTGTGCCATCAGAGACCTTTTCACCAAGCAACACCATTTCTATCCCCTGGAAGTGTCGTGTGGACACGTTTTTAGAATGGTTGTATGAGAAAGGCATGTGGCATAATTAGAATTAGGTCAGAGCTTTCTGGTGGCAGTGGAGAGTGGAGAAGAAACAGAGGTGGTTGCAGAGGGCTGCAGCTCAAAGGAGATGGCCTCAGACACCAGGGAGAGGCAGCCGGTACGAGAGGTAGACATGAGAAATATGGAAGAATTGGTTAGAATCAGCAAGATTTTGTATAGTGTTAGTGAGATAAGGAGAAACAGAGGTTTCTGCCTGGGGCATCAGGTAAATAATGGGGACATTTACCAAAGTCGGGACTATAAGAGAATTCACTTCAGGAGGAAGGTGATGACTGAAAAGTCCTGGGCATTTTGAGTTGAACATGACTCAGGTATACCCAGATGAAGACCCCCCAGCTGGGAACTGAATATATTGCTCTGGAGTTCGGGTGCGAGAACGCACCATGAGTGTGGCAGCAAAGGCCCTGGCAAACTGTAGGCATAGAAGAAAAGGGCTGAGAATGAAGTCCTGGGGAGCAGCACTGTTACAGCCTGAGTAGTAAAGTGGTGCTTTGTTTGTCCTACACGTTTTTTAATAAGGTAAGCATTTAAAAGTGGGAGATTTCAAGTAAAAATCTTGGAAAATTGGGAAATGGCATGATGGGGCCCACATCTGGCAGAAGTCTGCAGGGGCCAAGGTGGTGGCCACCTCCTTCGGACAGGGGAGCACTCCAGCTTCCTGAGAGACCCAGCACAGCCCACCACTCACTCCACACAGCAGCTGCTCTGTCGTGCTCTGGCCTCATTTACATTACCTGCTGGCCTCCTTAGGCATCTGGATTTGCAAATAATTTGCACTTTGAATGGAGGAAAAGGAACCAGCATTAAAGGACTGGAGTCCTGGCCAAAGAGATGGGAGAAAGCCCATGAGGGAAAGGCATCACAATAACTGCAGATGTACAGAGTTCTCATCCCCTGGGGTATGCTGGGAATGAAATATCCCAACGTCCCTGGCACTTAATTGTGTGCATGGGGCAGGTGGAGCAGACAATAAACTAGTAAATTTAGAGCAAATTAGATGTTGATGAACAAGTTAAAGTAAAGGAAGACTGGATGTTTGAGGAGGGGATGCAATTTTAGAAAAGATGGTCAGAGGAGACCTCATTATTTCTTAATACTGCTGTCACAGATCATTGTGAACATGGTGGCTGAAAAGAACACACATTTATTCTCTTACAGTTCTGAAGTTTGGGAAGTCTAAAGTCAGTTTTACTGGGCCAAATGAAGGCCACACTCCCTTCAGAGGCTCTAGGGGAGAACCCATCTATCTTGCTCTATCCAGCTTCTAGAGCTGCACTTGTTAAATTCCTCTGCTTGTGGCCCCTTTCTTTCTCCAGCTTCACAGCCAGCAATGTAGAATCTTGCTTCAGTAGTCACATTGCCTGCTGTGTCAAAACTCCCTCTGTCTTCCTAATAAGGATGCTTGTGATTACATTTAGGGCCCAGTCAGATAATCCAGGATAATTTCTCCATCTCATAATCCTTAATTTAACCACACCAGCAGATGTGCTTTATAAAGTAATATTCACAGATTCCAGGGATTGGGACCCCAGATACCTTCAGGGGCTCAGCTGACCACACTCACTGAGAATTAACTGTTGCAGAAAGACCAGTGGAGGGAGGGAGGGAGTGAACCGTGTGACTCTCTGGGAAGGTGCCTAGAGGTGGAGCTTACCCAGTGTGGTTTCAGAACATGGTGCCTAGAGCAGAGTGCATAAAGGGGAGACAAGGTCAGAGACATTGGGGGCCAGGTGGGGATGACCCCAATATTTTTTACCTGAACAACTGGAAAGATGAAGTGGCCATTAAACTGGGGTAGGGAGGAGGCTTCGAGGGAACACCAGGAGTTGAGTCTTAGGCAGGGAAACTGAGATGCCTAATATTCAAGTGCAGTTGAATCTGGAATTCAAGTGAGAGGTCTAAACTAGAAGATAAATGTGGAAGTCATCAGCATAGAAGGTATTTACGGCCATGAGACCAGGTAAGGTTACTCAGGGAGTGAGTGTGGAAAGAGGAGGGCCCATGGGCTGCACCCTAGGACTCTCCAGCATTCAGACTCAAGAGCATAAAGAGCAATTTTGGTCAAAGAGCAAGCAGCCAGTGTGGGAGGGAGAAAACCAGAGAGTGGTGTCCTGGAAGCCAAGGGAAGAAAGTGTTTCCAGGGAGGAGGTCATGGACAAGAGGATGCTGTTGACAGGTCCGGTAAGGTGAGAACTGAACTGAGAAGTGAGTCATGTATTAGCAAGTTGAGGGTTTTAGTGATGTTGTCAGTGGAATCATGGGGCAAAGGCCAATTGGAAGAGGTTCCAGAGCTGATGGGAGAAGAGATATTGGAGAGAGCAGGTATAGTCAGCTAAAGGAAGGAGAGAGGTCGGGGCAGCATCAGGAGAGGAAAGAGGAACAAGAGAAGGTTATGGTTTGCTTTGGGGGGTGGGGAGATAAAACCATTTTACTGAGGGCCTTTGGGGGAGGGTGAAGGGCTAGGAGGACAAGGAGACCTGAGGTCCTCTGCCCAGCTGGTATTTCCTGTTTCACAGCTGCTGAAAGCTGTTTGCTTTCCAATACAATATGGGAAAAGGTCTATTGGGAGGGAAATTTTGATGAGGAGGAGAAAGAAGGAGGAACAACTAGTAATGCCCTTGAGTGGGGCTGAGACATAGTACACAGGTGAGGGGGCAGGCGTTTGCTAAAAGCGTGGCCAGTTTATCAGTGATGCAAGGAAGGAAGCCAGATGTTTGGGCCAGAGCCAGGAGGTGGGTGGGTGAGGGGCTTGCTCTAACTGGGGGTTTCCTCTACTTCTCCTAGGAGCCACGAAGCTCATCAGTGGCTTCAGGCCATTCTAAGGAAGTGGGGGAGACCCCAGTCATTCTCCCTTCCCCAGGTCAGGTGCTGTGTCTTTACACACCAGGAAAACAGAGAAAGTCAGGGAATTTAAAATGTCTTCATCCGTTACTCATTTATGCAGTATAAAGGGCTTACTTTGTGCCTGGCACTATGCTAGCCACTGAAGATAAAGTTGAGGAAAAGGTTAGCTCTTGCCTTGTTATCACAGAATTTACATTCTCGAGGCAAATGGAAACAGGTAAGGGGCACAGTGTGGGAAGGGAAGTGCAGGGATCACAGAGGGAGGGAGCCTTCCATGGCCCCCATGCCTTAGGGAAGAATGCTCAGGGGAACTGACATCAGAATTGGCACAGGAAAGAACACTAGTTATCCGGAAGAGAGGGGAAAGTAAGTTCCAGGCAGAGGAAATAACAAGGATAAAGTTCTGGAGGCAAGAGCATGTGTGTGTGGTTGATTAAAAGAAAAGAACCAAGTTTATTTTTCAAGAACTCAGCCCCAGAGATGGAGGGTGAGGAAGAGCCAGGCTGGAGATGTTAGCAGGGCTTCATCTGAACTTTATCCTAAGAGCCATGACGAACCATCAAAGTACTTTTAAACAGGGGAGTGACATCATTGGCAATACACCCCTGGCCACAGCGTGGCAAAGGTGGAGTGAAGAGAAGCATGTTAGGAGCTTCATAGTAAGCCAGATGAGAGATGAACCGGAACCAGAGAGTGGCAGAGGTCCCCAGTGTAGTGGGTGGATTTGGGTAGAGAAATATTGGAGGCCTTGAGGCATGGTTGGTTGCAAAGGGTGAGGCGTGAGCCCAGGACAGAAGCCAACATTTAAGCAGTGGGCAGAGTGGAAAAGAAGCCACAAGGAGAATAATTGCAGGTGAGCAGGGAGTCCTGGAAGCCAAGAGCGGTTCAGCCACCCCAGGAGGGGTGGCCCCACAGTGTCCAGTGCTTTGAGATTAAGGTTCTGGGAGGAGGTCTGAGGAGTGAGGATACAGTAGGAAAGCTGGAACTTGTGAAGACAGTAGCTGATTTTAGGGGCCAACGAATGTATGGGAGGCAAGAGAATGGGGCCAGCAGATGTAGGTCAGGAGTGCAGCACCAGAGAATGAGCAAGCTGGAAGCGACATGAGGTTGAGAGTTCTAAGCATGAAAATCTTAAACATGATACGATAAGATCAAGTAAGGGGGAGAACTAGTGAGTACAGGACAGACGGAGGTCCTGATAAGGCAAGAGGGGATGGGATTCAAAGTACAAATGAGGAGTAGAAATAATGAATAAAAAAATATAAAATGAAAAAAGAAGGGGGGTGAGTAGCATTGGAAAGCTTTGCGTGTGATTTTTTCCCTTCCCTTTGCACCTCTTTTCTTGTCCTTGGGGGCAATAAGCCCACCTGTAAAGGAGAGAACACCTTGGCCTTGCGTAGCTTCATTTCGCGGGGGGGCGGGGGGGGGGCGGGGGAGGGAGCCTGAGGTTGGATCAGACCCGCTGGGATGCTCCTGGGCAACCCGTAGCACCTGGCGTGCTCAACTTCGCCCACGAGGTGGCAGCCGTGATTCACGGAAGCGCTCACACTGGCTTCCACTGCAGTTTTGACTTTAGTTTTTAAGATCTTGACTACCACTGAATTCAGCCCTCTTCTTTCCTTCGCCTTCCCATTTAGATGTTTCCATTACAAACTTGAATGAGGGAGGTTATACACTCACGTATCTATAGGAACCCCACTATGACAAAGTCCTCTGGGCAATAAATACAAACAAAACCTTCTCAACACGGAAACATAATGAGCAGAACAAAAGGAAGCTAGAGAAGGGGACTGTCCACGAACAAGGATGCTACTAGGACAGGGAAGGGATACGGAAGGCAAGGGTAGAGGAGCAGGTGTGAGCGCAATTCAGACGAGCACGGGGAGTCTGGGAGGTGGTCGCTGGTCCCTGAATCTTGGCAGAGGAAGGACGGAGGCGGGAGGTGGTCTCGGGAGGGCCAGCAGATGACGTCCAGAACCTGTATGAAGAAAAATTAAACACCTGAGGACAATGAGAAAGCACAGGTGGAGGTGTGCGAGTATTTAACCTTGGGTCAGTTTGGTCACAGCTTCTAACTGGCAAGAGCTGAGACCAGGGACTCCATCTTAAACTTGCCTGTGTCCCGTCAGCTCCCTGAGGACATTTGTTAAGTACTGCTTGAATAATTAATGAAAGAAAGAGCTTACAACACTGGAAAGACTCAGGCCACATTTTTGTCCGTGGTGATTTCTGATGTTTTTATATGTTCAATCTTTGCCAATAGCTATTATTTTGCTAGCATCGTAAGACTGCAGAGCAAGTTACTTTGTGTTCTTATCTTTGGATTTTCTAGCTTCACTTTACAGTTTTTCCTTTGTTTGTTTTTTCTCCTTCTCCCTAGATGCCAGTGCCCAAGTCATTCTCATACTTACTCCCAAGGTAATAATACATTTTGTGTTTTTAAACTGGCCACAATTTCCATTTCCACAGTTGGCACTCCAGTACATTTGGGCAAAGGGTAAAGCAAGCAAATCAAGGGATATGAGAAGGAGGTTGATGAAAAAGATTGCCTTTTCACTTGAAATTGGTGATATGTAGTTCTAATTACACAAAGGTAGCTGAATGTATGCTGCTGATTGTGTGTTTGGCTCTAATATATATTTCATGCTATTTATAATGTTTTCCTGTTTTAAATAGAATTATTTGCAAAGCTAAAAATGACGCCATGAAGAGACTCTTAAGATTGTCTGAGTCATCAAACAATTAATAAAGATGAAATCTTTTGAAGGTTCTAATACATCTCAAAACAGAAAGAAGCTGAAGAGCAAGGCGGTTCCTAGAATGAAAAATTTTGTGCATTAATTTTTTAAATAACATTCTATTAAAAATAAAATTAAAATAAAATAGCATTCTATTTCTTACTAATTAAAAATAATGACAAGTTTTCATTTCCCACAAATGTCTTAATCCCATTGTCCACAGACCAGCAGGAAGCTCATTGTAGCTTCAGAGAGAGTCGTCAGGATGTCACATGAATTACTGACACAAACGCTGATTTCACCTCTTGAAGGAAAGGTCAAATATAAACAGTGAGGTGAGGAGAGGGATGAAAAGTAAGGGGGCTGGCCAAAAGGACCCTAAGCAGAAACCCCCAGAGAGGCCCATTGGGAGTTAGAAAAACTGAGTGCTTTGTGGCCCGTGGAGTGACTCACACTGCAGGACCAGCCAAGGGACCGCCCATTCGTTAACGGGCCGTCCACCAAACAGGAGGCTTTCCGGCCCTCGAGAGCCTGTGCAGAACTTTGTCTTCAGCTGATTTTCTCCAACTCCTACTGGATTTCAACACAGAATGGGGAATTTCCAATTTGGGTGAACAAAATTAGTAATTTAGGGAAAGTTAACTTCACAGTTAACTTTTTCCTAAACTTTCCTAAACTGGTCATTTCCTAAACTTGAGTCACAAGAGTAATAGATTAGACTAACCAGGACTGATTTAAAAGTAAGTAGGTAAAAACAAGGACATTCAGTGGGGCCCTCTTGTTGTTCCAATATGGCAGAAAATCATTTCGCCCTACCTACAGCTGTTGCAAAGAAGTATCAATTCATACAAATTTTTAATTACATTTCACAAAGAAAACTAAAATTTTTATATTTATAAGCTTGAGAAATAGAAATATCTTACTGTGATAAGTAACCTCCATGAAAAAATTATTAACTGAAACAAATGATCACAGTTGCTATAAGAAGCGTGAGCAAGATTCTAATCTAATAATTGTTTTCTAACAATAACCCAACTCTAGAGCCTAGAAGATATCTTTTTCTAAAAGATTTTTACACATTATGTTTTTAAAAGTGTATTTTAATTTCAATGGGGAAAATATTTTAAGTAACTTTATTTTCACATAATCAGGTCAACTTAGCATTGCATTCTCTTGAAATACAGGTTTTAATTTTAACTTGATATGCAACAATGAAACCTGAAAAATATATTTCCGGCAAGGCTGCAAGGGAGATGCTTATGTTCACTGCTAGAATACTAATTTACTATCAAATAACGAAATTTTGCTTTGTTTTTGAGGCGTGCTCTGATGCTAAGTTTTACATTTCTAGCTCCTGGGCTTTCACCTTCTGGAAAGACAACAGATTATGCCTTTGAGGTAAATTTATCAGCCATTCTTTCTTTTATGAGTCATCTAAAAAATACAACTAGAGTACTTTGCTTATGCGTTATTATCTCATTTGAAGTTTACCATTAACTGGTGTCCATTAATCTCAGTATTTGATCAGGCCCTATTTAGCAAAACACCTTGTTAGGATAATGCAATATAAATCTTCTGATAACATGAGTAATGACTAGAATACCATCTTCTGTACAGCCATTAAAATAGGACAAATTCCGAGTTCTACAAACTTTCCAGTTTATATATGTTGTATGTTAAATCTTCTTTAGTTTTGTAAGTATAACAATGCCGAAAGATTGTATCAAGTAACCTTTTGGCACAAGAATAAAGAAACAACTCATTCCAAAGAATCTTTATCACACTGTAATTACATAATATTTGTTTAAATCCGTGTCTTCTCCTAGTTCAGGACTTGTAAATTAAATGTCACCAGGGCGGACAGTCAGCCAGCCCACTAACAGGCTGGGTGAGGACAGCGCTGAGTGCACTGAGCGTGCAGGCCCTGCTGAAGACTGTGGCTCCCCTCAGCCCCACGTGATCGGTGCCACACACGAATGCAGGCCCGTGCTGCCCGGTTATTCCAGAGAGATCAGACAGTCACATTGGGTATTTTTATGCCGATTTTTAAGAGTTATGAGCCAATTCAATAAAGAAGAAATCTAAACATACTGCGGATCAAGCAAAACACATCTTTGGGCTCATAGTGACTATTCATCCATCGGGATAAAAGCTCTTCTCTCAGCTGTAAACTTTGTGAGACTGTTTGTCTTGTTCATAGTTGTACAACCAGAGCCTAGCACAGAACCTGGAGCATAACAGGCACTCGGTAGCACTGGGCGGATGGAAAAACAGGTGGACGCCTGGATAGATGGATGCATGCATGCAGGCAAGGGCAGTTGAATAGATGAATGGTTGGATAAATGAATGAAGAGGTGAAATATATGAGGAATTAACAACATTTAAATGGAAAAATAAGAAATTTGAGAGGTAACTTAGTTGTGGAGACAAGGAAAGGCAGGCATTTCAAGCTGAGGAAAGAATTGAGAGTTTATGATGTGTCTGGAAAAAGATAAGTAATTTCAGTGTGGCGAGAGCCCAGGTTTGCTTAAAGAAGTGGGGTGAGTCTGAGGCCAGACAGAGTGAACAGGAAGGCCATGCTGAGAGACATACACTTTATTCTCTAGGCAATGAGGAAATATTTCAGTCTTTTAGAAATGAAGTGGTTAATCTCTCACACAGCCATTGCCAAAATCTTTTTTTTTTTTTTCAGATGGCTGTTTCAAACATTAGATATGGAGCAGGAGTTACAAAGGAAGTGGGAATGGCAAGTATTTAAGATTTCTAGAGTCTACTGTAGAAGTTACATATCTTTTAAAACAAGTGCAAATGGACAACAATTGAGTCCTTTAAAAAAAAGTTTAATGTTAAGTTTGCCAGAGTGTCTATTACATTTCTAGTGTAATCAGACCTACCTTATACATTATTTTTGTTATTGCAGGACCTACAAAATATGGGCGCTAAAAATGTTTGTATAATGACAGACAAGAACCTCTCCCAGCTCCCTCCTGTACAAATAGTTATGGATTCCCTGGTGAAGCATGGTATACACTTTAAGGTTTATGATAATGTGAGGGTGGAACCAACCGATAGAAGGTATTTTTTTATTATTGTTGTTATTTACTTTAAATGGAAGCCCACACGTATCACTGTTGCTTGAATCTTGCCGCAAAAATTACTTAGTGACATGTCAGTTTATTTCTGAAAAATATTACATAATGGCTTTTCTTTTCCTTTCTCACAGCTTCATGGAAGCTATTGAGTTTGCCAAAAAGGGAGCTTTTGATGCCTATGTTGCTGTGGGTGGTGGCTCCACCATGGACACCTGTAAAGCCGCTAATCTGTATGCGTCCAACCCTCACTCTGAGTTCCTAGATTACGTCAGCGCCCCCATTGGGAAGGGAAAGCCTGTTTCTGTGCCTCTTCAGCCTCTGATTGCAGGTAAAGACTGTTTGTTTGCTTGTTTCTTCATTTGTTTTGTTTTGCAATTGGCAAAAGACCTTAGGAAAGATGCAAGCCAGGAATTCTAGGGTATGTTTCTAAAGCTTTTGATTTCTTCGTTTCACTGTAGTATCTTGTTTAGAGATCAAAACAGAGCAATTCATTTATGTTTACAATGCTGATCTTCATTATTGCACAGATAGAAACAGTTTGGGCCAGCAGTAGGAAAGTTTGCAGATTTAAGCTATGAAGTCACTATGTGAAGGAGGAGGGAAGGCCATCATTCATGTATCATTAGATCCCCCTATAGGTAGGTTTGTCTTCTAAGCCACTGTCTGTTTTATCCCATTTTGCCAGCCACTGTGGAGTTTAAGTGGAACATTCACTATTATTTTTCTGGTGTTGACTCAACCTTTTCCTTTACATCATGGCTCTTGCGCTGACCTGAGGCTTTGTCTCTGCCCTGGGACATGTGGCCGGCGTGGCCATATAGCTCTGAGAGACATCTGCTCTGTGGCTACAAGGGGCACAGACATGCAAATACAAATCAGAATAGCTTGTCTGTTTCGCGCAGACCTTAGCAGCTTTCTGTTTTTTCTTCCCTCTCATTTTATAACTGTTAGCATATTACTGTTTAAAATTTTATAGCTAAAATGCTCTAACTGGTCACTGGAAAATACCAGTTTAAAGTCTTGTCTTCTTTCTTCTGCCCCCATTGTTAACAGGCCTCTGAGGGGATAGGAGTGAGGTGGTGGCAGATGAACTGCTTTGATGGGAATGAGCAATCAGCAGGGAGCAGCATAATTGATGTCTGGCAAATGGAACCCTCTGGTGAAACTGTGTCGGCATCACACAGAGGGGTGATTAGTAAAGTTTAGAAACTTGACAGAACTACAGAGCCGAGCCCAGCAAAGGCAGAGCATTACTGTGCTTGCTGCCAAGAGGGAATAAAGACATCTTTTAGAGAGGCAAATACAAGTTTTCTTCCTGGAGTTGCCCAGCAGTCTGCATTTGAATATCCAACTGCAGCTGCTTCAGGTCTGGCGCTAGAGAAGCTTGAGGCTCCCAGAGCTCCTCACTGTTAATACAGAAAAAGACACCATGCATACATGTTAAATCTACATGTGGTTAATATAGACATGACCATCACCTATATGTGTTAACACAGATACAAGCATCACACACGGTGACATGCACATGCACATGCATGTGTGTTAATATAGACATGAACATTATGCATGTTAATGCTGGCCCAGGCATTGTACTGTTGTACATGCATGTTGATGCAGGCACATGCATGCATGCATGTGAATAGAGATATACACGTCAGACAAGCAACAGGGGCAGCAAAGCTTCCTTCTCTTTGTTCCTTATTTCCTAAGGCTGAATTAAGTATTTCCACAGACCTTTATTTAGATGCTTTATTAATATTAATATTATTTTGTTCAAGTCCCAACTACTTCAGGAACTGGGAGTGAAACTACTGGAGTTGCCATTTTTGACTATGAGCCCTTGAAAGTAAAAATTGGTAAGAACTTTACCCATTAACTTAAAAAAAATTCTCTCTTTTACCTTTCAAATCTAGCCCCTTTTATTTAATCCTAATATTTAACAATCAAGAAGTTAGGGAGTTAAGGGAAGCGTATGTACATATACACATTTTTTTCTTTTTCAAAGCAGATATAAAAATATGAAACAGTCTAATAAACCTCTTTTTGAGAATTGCCTACAAAAGTGTATTGAAATGCCTTCAGTCTTGATTGGCCATTTTTCCACCAAAGTTAGTGATGGTACATTAGTAATAAAGGGTTATTCCTTTTCTTGGACATCCTTTTTACATTTTAAATCAATTTCATTGAGATGTAATTTTTATATAATAAGATTCATACATTTTAAGATCCTGGTTTGATGGACTTTGACAAATATAGATACTTATTTAACTACCACCCCAATCAAGATGCAAAGCATCACCACCACTTCCAGAACAATCCCGCCAGTCCCATTCCCAGTAACCACTGTTCTGCTTTCCATCTTCTTTGTCATTTTTATCCTATATCCTTCTCTGACTCTCAGCTAAGCGAGTGGAAATGTCCCTCCCTGCCTGTAAGTCTGGCTCAATATCCTTCTTTCAGGCCTTTGTAGCAGAATAGGTTGACATTCAACCACACATTCACAGTAACTTCTCTTTTTAAAATTAAATTACATTATTCTTTGACATTAAGGAATAATAATAGTTACCAACACTTAAATTTTATCTTACAATTTTTTAAAGACTTTCCCATAATTTTATATAATATGATCCTTACAACAGCTCCATGCGGGACGGAGGCCCTGTGATTCTGTAGTCGAATCTCACAGAGAACTCAGGGAGGCTAAGTGACTTGCCCAAAAACACACGATCAGTTGCAGAGCAAAGACCCAAACCAGGGATGAGCTAGTGAACCAGCTCTCTAACATTTACTAAGCAAATAAACCCAGGTTTGTATGGCATTTGCCAATTCCTGTGATATAAATACTCCCACCATAGCCAATGACATCACTCAGCCTGCCTGAAGGAAGAGATGCGCACACTTGGCTCCTGCAAACTGAAAAGAGCTTCTGCTTCACTGAAAAGCTCAGGTTTCTGACTCCAGATTTCTTTCCATGCTCCTTGCTGCCTCCCTACGTGAGAATAACTCTTATCTCATATTTTTTATTTTTTAGGATGATTTGTTTTCCTAAAGTTAGTCAATGCTTGTAAATGAAGTCCATACCTATAGCCTCTATTGAAAATCCCTGTCCTAGGCATTGGTTCCCGAGACATCAAGCCCACACTGGGACTGATTGACCCTTTGCACACCCTGCATATGCCCGCCCGGGTGGTCGCCAACAGTGGCTTCGATGTGCTTTGGTAAGTACCTGGAGGGGCATTTTCAGTACCTGGATCTATGGACAGTATTTTCTTTTCTTTTTCTTTCTTCCTTTTTTTTTCTCCCCCTGAACAATGAAAACCTTTATTACATGAGCTGAGATAGGAGGGAGGAGGATTTATTTGCCTTTCCAGGCCTTGATTTGCCTCAGATAGAACTCCAGCTCCTTGCCCCGGAGCACCAGGCCATCTGCTCAGCCACGTTGGCCTGGCCTTGGAGCGAAGTGTGCGGGAAGCTTGCCCGGCTGGAACTGCTCCCTCCAGAAAATGGCTGATTGTGGCATTCTTTTTCTTTTCTTCATATTTCTCCTGAATTTTCCTTGATCTCTTTTTGTTTAAAATCTTTTCTTCCCTCAGGAGTCAGCTTGGCCCTTGTCTTGTGGCCCAGGGACTGCATAGTGGGACTCATACCACTGTCGGTATGGTGCGCTGTCAGTGAGCACGATGCAGGTCTTTGCTAGGGGCTTGGTGCAGACCAGTTCATTGTTGAACACACCGTCTACAACATCAATAATCCTTGCTTTGTGCTTATAACACTCTGAGCCCCAGGAGAAGTTGCCTGTGTCCTACTTCCTATTGCTTCCCTGCCTGCAGACTGCATGTTTGAGGCATGAGGCAATCAGTATAGGCAGCAGCGAGTCCCAGTTCATATTTTGCTTCTTGTGGCAGGGCTTTCTCTTGCCTTCAGTCTTGTGGCGCTTGTGCCAGTTGTCCTAAGAGATGCCCATGGCTGGGTGCCGGCTGGAAGAGCACAGTATTTTCTTAGTGAAAGTACTTACTAAGCGTTCTCTGATTAGCTCTCACAGCAACCTCAGGTTAGACTGTCATTATCCCCTTTCCTAACTGAAAATAAGGACTCTGTTAGTGAGCGGCATAGTGAATAGGTGAGGCTCTAGGTGAGCCACAAACCTGCTGTTCAGGATGGACCACCCGAGCTACAGCTGTGTCCACAGGGACAGGCAAAAAGAGCAGTTGAAGCTGGCATGCCTCTGTGGCTGCACTAACCGAGAACGCCCAGGGCTGCCACAACACAGAAGAGGGAAGGGGAGGGAGCTGACATTCCCTGAGCTGGACTATGCACACCATGTCAGCACTTCATACTCATTATCACTTCACCACAGCTCTGTGCCAGATGAAAAGGAGAACTGTCTTTGAGATGTTTAGTAACTTGCCCAGAGTTATACGGCTTCGGCTGCTTTGTGCGATGCCTCCCTAATCAGTGGCTTCTACCACAGACCTCACTGCTGGGCTCCAGGCCATTCATTCCAGCAGCTTCACAGAGGTCCCAGGGTCACTTCACACCATGGGCACTTCACACCAGCATGTCCCAAACTACCGTATTTCATCCATTTGCACATGCACATTTTTTCATATTCTAACACCTCAAATCAGAGCATATCTTAAAATCTGTGGCATGGTATAGGGTTTTCTTCCCCAGTAATGCAGTTTCTTAAATGGTACGTTTTATAATGCACAACATCTTAAATTTGATGAAATCTGGTAATTTTCTTGACTTCTACCTCCCTCCCCACCCCCTGCCCCAGCCAACATACCTCACAACTTCTCCTCTGAGTCTCTTACCTTACTGAGCAACAGGACTCAGTAGGGACCCCTCCTTTCTCTCTACCCACACTAGCCATCAATCCTGTGCTTTGCCCGGCTGAATTGCTCTCAGATCTGCTCCTGCCTCAATGCTTCTGCCTTGGTTTAGGCCTACCCCAGCTCTTCCCTGGATGGTTGCAGTCATCTCCTCATCAATCTGCTTGCTTCCATCCCATAGTCCTTCTGTCTGTCCTCCATACAGGCCTCACCCAACTTGTAGACTGCAAGATGACCATCAATATGCGCACACACACACACACACACACACGTATACAACTCTACCTTACAAGTCTTTCAGTGGCTTTCCATGCCTAATGTCCAAAGGTCAAATTTCTTTGGCCCTGGAATATCGACAATGCTCTACTCTTTATCTGCTTGTATAACTGATTTTTTGGTTCCACTGGAGCATTCTCTCCTTGATGGAACCTTTGCTGACCCTGCCCTCCCCTCTCCTCAAGTACAACCGACCATTCCATCCTTTGCACTTCCCCACTGGGGGGCCTGTACATTGCTTCTGAGACACCTCTCTCTTCACATGCCTGTCTCCTCAATGCACTGTGACCTTGGTGAGGATGAGACCATCTTACTTATATATCCCTGCCCCTTGGCACATCATAGCTGTGGAATGAAGTTTGCACAAGCAGGAGGCAGCAGAGTTAGGATTCAATTCCAGGTCTCCAAGTCTGTGGTCTACTTTTCTCCCTACATTATGCTGCCTGCTAAAAAAATGGACAAAATTGTTTTTGACTGTCCTGGTCAAGGTCATCAGTACTTTGAAGAGTTGTCCCTAACAACTTGGAAATAAGGGAAATAAGATTATCCTCCCTAACTGGAAACTACCTAATAAATATATAATGGACCAAAGAAGTCACCTTTAAGTGAATGACTCACAAGCCCAAAGACTTCACTGTCAATCAAAAAGGGGTGGGGATGGGCTCAGAAGAAAAAGTATGGTACTTACTCTTCCAAGTACTTTCTGAGGAAAAGAACCACTGGCCTGAAGTCTCTACCCCTGGTCCCCAGTGGCCAGGTCTGGAGATAGACACACCCATGTATTTAACCTTAGAGGCAATTCTCTTTGTTAGGTCTTCAAGGTCCTTCTGCTTGAACTAGCATCCATAGGACTTGCCAACAGGGAGAAAAGATGCCCTCTAGAAGACTCAGGTGCCTGTACCCCTCAGCAGTTATATTTCTCTACAAATTTAATGGGACTTTCATATTTTATACATAGTTTCTGTGAGCTCGAGACAGGGGTTCTCTCTGTCCAGAATCAAGATGCACGCAGGCTACCTCAGTGAACCTTGCCACCCTGTCCTTATTCTTGCATTGTCCACAGAGTCCCTGTTTAGAACCACAAAGCCGTAGCACCTATTTACCAACTAATTTTTTTAAAGTTCCAATGCTTTGTTCAAAAGATGTTATCTACTTCTCAAGTATAGAAGAAAGGAAATTCTCCATTCTAAGACTGAAAACTGTAATTCATGCAAAAAATCGTTCATGTTATATTGTGTTCCCAATGCGTCATTGATCTGGATGGTTATGTTTATTCTTATCTTCAGCAGTGGATTAGCCAGAATTGGTGGCCTGCCAGCAGTTGGTGGAAACTCTGAAGCTTGGGTGTTGAAATAGCCAACCCGAAATTTAGGGCACTTAAGGAAGAAGAATTGGACTTTTTTTCAGGATAAGAATTAATAATAACAGTGAATAATAAGTTTTACAATGTGCTGGTACCATGTGCTAAGAACTTTACATAAGTCAACTCAACTCAACAGTAGCTCCAGAAAAATGTTACATTGTTTATTCCCATCTTAGAATCACAGGGAGGTGGTGACAACCCCCCAACCCAGCCCGCAGTGGGAAGGTCCAGTGCTAGGATTTACACCTGGGCAGGTGACCCCAGGGTCAGTGTTCTCACTCCCTGCATGTACTCTTAATGGGAGGCTAGTGCAATTATGACCCTACTTGCGTAGTATAGTATTTGATTAATGCAAAGTATAAAATGGTAAACATGCTTTAGGAGGAAATAATTTTTTTAGATTCAGTGCTTTTCTTCATGACTTAAATGTTTAAAAATTCAACATGGAGCTTTGCACAGTGGCAGTATCATAGCCAATGACGTCTATCCGAGGTGCAATTATTGCTAATTGAAAAATTCAACATGGCAAAGATTTGTTTGCACTAGAAGGGGTCAAAAACACTGCAGTGCTGTTAATGTAACCTTCACTATATTAACTTCTATAACAAGCAATGACTATTGTGGGCAAGAGTTGACCAGTGGAATGTATTGTGGTTATCAGTGCCACATAGCATATCCACAGTGGAGTGAATACATTTGTCGTCCTAGTGTTGGGAAGGAGGAAGACAACACTTTCAATCTGTGTATTTTAAATATTTCTTGTTAGCCATGCCCTGGAGTCCTACACTGCCCTTCCCTACCACATGCGGAGCCCCTGCCCTTCAAATCCCATCTTTCGGCCAGCCTACCAGGGCAGCAACCCAATCAGTGACATCTGGGCAGTCCACGCCTTGCGGATCGTCGCTAAGTATCTAAAGAGGTATGCCGCCCAGGAGGGATAAAAATAGAAAAACCACATTCCACCTTTAATAAAAGTAGCATGCCCAATCCTGACATGTCTTGAGTAAGTCTTTCCACCAAAAGGTCAGTCGGTGGATGTAGAGAAGCATCAGCAAACTTCTGGGAGTGTGAAGTGGGGGAGTAGGGGGGCCATCTGATGACAGGTGAAAACTAGGTCCTTTAGTCTAAAAAGGCAAAGGCTAAAAGGGGGCAAGATAGGAGCCTCTAATTTATGAAAAAGGCAGATACAAGGTGTATTCACTGAAGCCCCAAACCAAAGCTAGGATGAGGGGAGATGTCCTTTGAGATTTGGCTACCAAGAGCAGACAAGAGAACCACAGAGGCAGATGTTGGCTGTGCCCATCTGAGCCCTGGGCAAAGGCATACTCAGATGAGCTATATTTAAGAATTAAATGTGTGGAGTTGTCTGTCCCAGGAGATACAAAGGGCTTCCTAAAAGGTTATGCAAGATTTATGAATGATATAGCCATAATAGGCCCCTGGGTGAGCAAATATACACTTAGAGGTGAAAGCTGATCCCTGAAACATGAAGACATCCACAAAGTTGGACTCACTTCTGTATTTATACATAAAGGAGGGAAAGAACATGGCAAGTTAGGCCTTGATGTGAGCATGGCGCCTCCTCTGGCCCTGAGCTGGAAGCTACCCTGAGAGGAGACTGGACTGCATTTGTGGCAGAGCCAGGGGAAGGGACACCAAACTATTTCAGACTTGCGGGGATCATTGGGAAGCACGGAAGCACTTGATTTGATGGAAACGGATACAGATAACTGTCAGCCCGTGTGTTCTGGCAGGAGCAGAAGGTTTGGCAGAGTAGCAGTAAACAGAATAAAGGCTGAAGCTCCATCATCAAGTCTTTCATCTTGTTATTCAGGGAGCACAGAGCAAACACTGGGTTTTGGAAAGGAGACTCAAACACTCAGCCATTTCAAATGAATGGGGGAAAAGGCCATGGCACTCTTATTTCATAACAGGAACCCTTAACTCCAGGCAAATCGCAAGCAAGTGAGAAGTGGTGTGCTTGCCAGTCTTAGCCTTCCTCCCTAGGGCAGGGTTTCCACACAGTGTGTGCAGGAAAACTGAGCTGCTTCTGAAAGGGGCCTTTGAGGATTTGCTTTTCCAAAGTGGCACCAGGGACAAATAGAGCAAGCAAAAGCTGGTCCTACAATAACATCCCACTTCCACAATAATAAAGATTAAAATAACATGTGCAGTTTCCACAGATAACATAAGAAGCCTCCAGTGGGTCCGACTGGGGCAGTGTCACAGAAAGAAAGATGGCTGGGTGGGCTGCGTGTAGCCTGCAGGCAGCCCCAGGCGACAGGGACTCACTCCAGTAAACCCGTCTGGGCCCTGTGCATTCTGAGTGTATGTTTACTCTACGGCCATTCACAGCTGCAGTCAAGGTCACTGACAAATGAAGAAGAAGAATGAGTCTCAGGGCACTTTGCTAGAGCAGCTCTCACAACCTGAGGGTCAGTGCTCTGCCTCCCCTGGCACTTTTATCGCACGAGCAGCCTGACAGCGTGTTTACTAGGCCTCTGCTGAAATCATTGGTGAGAAAATGTTTACCTTCAGCTTTCCTTTAGAAGACAAGATGTCATTTGAATAAGCTGCCTAATTTTTCTTCCTACCAAGTAGCATTTCTTTTTTTCCAGATTTTTCCCTAAGGCGGCTCTTTATTCGGTAGGAAATGCCAATGTTGATGTGTTATTGTTAGGTATTTATATCATCCACAGGGCTGTCAGAAATCCTGATGATCTAGAAGCAAGGTCCAATATGCACTTGGCAAGTGCTTTTGCTGGCATTGGCTTTGGAAATGCTGGTGTTCATCTGTGGTGAGCAAATTTAAGATTTTATTTCTTCACCTAAGCTATGGCTTTTTGATTTTTTAAATGTTTATAACTTAGGACAGGTGTTAAGATTTCAACATGTTATAGAAAGAAGATAATTTAACTTAATATCCTGGAATATTTTCTTAATTCAAATGTAGTTTTTTGGGTTATAGGGTTTTTTAGTAACAATTTTATTGAAATATAATTCTCATACTATGTAATTCGCCCATTTAAAATGTACAATTCGGGAGTTTTTAATATATTCACAGAGTTACTGCTACCACAATCAATTTTAGAACATTTTATCACCCAAAAGAAAAATTCTGTACCCCTTAGCTGTCACCCGCCAATCCTCCTATACCCCCCAGCCTTAAGCAACTACTAATCTACTATCTATAGATTTGTCTATTCTGGACATTTCATACAAATAGGATCATATAATATCTGGCCTTTTACATCTGGCCTCTTTAACTTAACATAGTATTTCCATGGTTCATTCATGCATGTATTAGTGCTTCACTCTGTTTTATTGCCAAGTAACATTCCATTGTGTGGATATAACACATTTTATTTATCCATTCACCAGTTGATGGACAATTCAGTTGTTTCTACTTTTTGGCTATTGTGAATAACACTGCTATGAAAGTTCATATACAAATTTTTATATGGACATATGTTTTCATTTGATTTATATACCAGGGAGTAGAATTTCTGATAATTTTATGTTTAAATTTTGAGGAACTTCCAGGCTGTTTTTTCACAGCAGCTGCATCATTCTACATTCTCACCAGCAGTGGCTGAGGGCTCTGATTTCTCCACATGTTGTGGATTTTTAAAATCCACAAAATGCAGATATTTTCTTTTAATCTCTCACAAAAAGAGAGATCAGAATCTTTGCCATTAGCCCAGGATTAACCTGCTTAATTAGAACTTTATTGGTATATAGCCTTAAAATTGAATACCAGTGAACATTGAGGATTAAGAATAGGCCTTTGCTAGGAAGGGAACAATAAAATAAATAGTCACCCCAAAACTCTGCTGCTTAGAAGCACACCAATGATAATTGCTCTTTCCAAAAAGCAGGTGAGCAAAATCTACCAAAGTTTGAAAAATGTGTTTACCCTTTGTCCCACTGATATTAGTTCTAGAAATGTATCCTAAAAAAAAAAAAAAAATCATATGAGCAAAGTATTTTCTTATAAGGATAATCACCTAAGTGTTACTTATAATTGAAAAATTTGGAAACAACCTAAATTTCCTAAAGTTTGGGAATGGTTAACTAAAGAGCAGTACTTAAAGAATAAAATAAGGCTATTAAAAATAGCGATCAGACAAAAAAAAAAAAAAAAAAAAAAAAAAAAAAAAAAAAAAAAAAAAAAAAAAAAAAAAAAAAAACAAGGATGGTTCAAATGGGAGAACAGATAGGGGCCCCAGAGCTAATTCATCTAAGCGACCAAGAGGTAGCCAACCTATCACATGCACAGTTCAAAACACTGGTGATTAGGAAGCTCACAGAATTGGTTGATTTTGGTCGCAAATTAGAGGAACAAATGGAGGCTACAATAAGTGAAATAAAGAAAAACGCACAGGGAACCAATAGTGATAGGAGGAAAACTGGGACTCAAATCAATGAAGTGGACCAGAAGGAAGAAAGAAACAACCAAACAGAAAAGAATGAAGAAACAAGAATTCAAAAAAATGAGGAGAGGCTTAGGAACCTCCAGGACATCTTGAAACATCCCAACATCTGAATTATAGGGGTACCAGAAGGGGAAGAGGAAGAGCAAGAAGTGGTAAACTTATTTGAACAAATAATAAAGGAGAACTTCTCCAATCTGGCAAAGGAAATAGACTTCCAGGAAGTCCAGGAAGCTCAGACAGTGCCAAAGAAGCTGGACCCAAGGAGGAACACACCAAGGCACATCATAATTACATTAGCCAAGATTCAAATGAAGGAGAGAATTCTAGAAGCAGCAAGGGATCAGGGCACAGTCACCTACAAAGGAGTTCCCATCAGACTGTCAGCGAATTTCTCAAAACAGACCTTACAAGCAAGAAGGGGCTGGAAAGTATTTGAAGTCTTGAAAGTCGAGGACCTACATCCAAGATTGCTCTATCCAGCAAAGCTGTCATTTAGAATGGAAGGGAAGATAAAGCGCTTCTCAGATAAGGTCAAGTTCAAGGAGTTCATCATCACCAAGCCTTTATTATATGAAATGTTAAAGGGAATTATCTAAGAAAAAGAAGATAAAAAATAGGACAGTAAAAAGACAGCAAACTCACAGATATTAACAACCACACCTAAAACAAAAGCAAACTAAGCAAACATCTAGAAAAGGAGCAGAAACACAGAAATGGAGATCACATGGAGGGTTAGCAACAGCGGAGTGGGAGGAGGAGAGGGAGGAAAAGGTACAGAGAATAAGTAGCATAGATGGTGGGTAGAAAATAGACAGGGGGAGGGCAAGAATAGTGTGGGAGAAGTGGAAGCTAAAGAACTTATGGCACATGGACATAAACTAAAGGGGGGAATGTGGGTGGGAGGGGGTGTACAGGGTGGAGGGGAATGATGGGGAGAAATGGGACAACTGTAATAGCATAATCAATAAAATATAATTTAAAAATTGAGGGGAAAAACACATCTATAGAAAAATGGGTATAAGGCATGAACAAGTAGCTCATAGAAAAAGAAAGGCAAATGACCTTCAACATATAGAAAGGTGCTCAATCTTGCTGACCAAATTTAGAATACAGTAAGTTACCCTTTCTTCTGTAAAAAAAAAAAAAAAAAAAAAAAAGTTTTATGGGGAGGGCTGGGGCAGTGGGCTGGGATGGGAGTAAAAGACAGAAAACTGTACAAGAACAACAATTAAAATAAAATTTTAAAACCAGAAAAAATAAAAATAAAAAAATAATGTTTTAGGTCAGAGCTGATGTGATTCAGTTAGGCATTGCCCTGAACCCGAAAGGTCACTGGTTGATTTCCAGTTGGGGCACATGCCTGGGGTGCAGGTTCCGTCCCATGTCGGGGCACATGCACAAGGCAACTGATGGATGTTTCTCCGTCACATCAATGTTTCTGGCCCTCTTTCATCCTCCCTTCCCCTCTCTCTAAATCAAAATAAAAATAAAATTAAAAAATAATGTTTTAGAAGAATACAAAATGATTTGGCAAAGTTCTTATAAAGAATATTAAGTAACAAAAGCATTGTTTAAAACTGAATACACAGTAGGATCATATATTAAAGATATGCATAAGAAGATGAGAAGGAAATAATTCTCTAACAGTTATTTTTAGGAAATGGGATTATGGATTATATTAATTTTTTACAAAGAACATATATAACTGTTAAAATAAAAGAAATAAACTAAAATATTGGCTATCATTGGAAAGGTACCTTTGAAATCTGCATGAACCCTTTCACATCATGAAAACACATTCAGCAATAATTTTCGGAATACTCTGAAGCCTGAGAAGGTAAAACACACTCCAATATACCCAACAGATCAGAGGACCCATAGCTTCTGGTCTGCCTCATGAAAGATGATAGGCAAAGGTAACCTCTTTTGAGGGAGATAGATAATTATATAGTTCACCAAAAATTTCATTTTCTGTGAAATGTAAATCTTTTGGTGAATAAGCACAAAGCTATCCAATAACCCATATTAATTGACTTACAGACCATTTTACTATTATAAAACATTTTATTTTTAATATATTAATTGTAACTTTACTAACTTCTCACAATGTATATTTTGAGGTATCTGTTAAACTATAATATTATCCTATTTATTCATTAAGAATTCAAGAGGATATAAAAAGTTTTTCCATTAAAGCAACCTTCACCCTCTCCCCAGGCTCCCACAAATGAAAACCATGGTGCCATTTCCTGAAAGTCTTTCAGGCTAGAATAATCGCTTATGATTCAACTCCATTAGTATGTAACATTCAGAAGGCTGTATCAATTATTGGTGGTACAGATCACTGGCAGGCTAAGCTTGCATGTCCAATGCAGCACATCTTGGTTCATAAAACTCCCACCAGCATGGTCAGCTTGTGCAGGAACGCACTGCCAAAGGATTGCAGAGCAAGAGAGAAAACGCATGCCCTGAAACTTATTAAAGAAACTTCATTAGAGCAACAAGTATGAAAGACATATGGACAAAAGCTGGGGGGGGGGGTGGAGATGGAAGGGAGCTGGGGAGGGCTGGGGCGGAGGGACGGGATGGGAGTAGAAAACAGAAGACTGTATAAGAACAACAATTAAAATAAAATTTAATTTAAAAAAAAAAAGAAACTTCAAAGTGAATTCTCAATTTCCTCAAGATTATAAAGTTAACCAATGTATTTGGAGAGAATCTTCTGCATCAACACATTTTAATGACATACAATTTTATGAGCATTTGAATTTAAACATTTTAGAGCTTTTGTTATGAATAACACCAAATATCAAGTGCATAACAATATATCCTTATAGCAAGAAAAAAAAAAACAGAATGTATAACTTGGAGATTGTGAAGGGCTCTCCCATAAGAGATCTTTGTATTGACTTGAATTTCTGATATCTGCATATCAACATAAAGGCTTTCTTTCTTTTCTAGTCATGGAATGTCTTACGCAATTTCAGGCTTAGTGAAGACATATAAAGCAAAGGATTATAATGTGGATCACCCATTGGTGGTAAAATCATAATAACTTCTTTAATTAAGACTTACATTCCTTGCAATTGCTATAATTTTTTTTGTCAATTCTTGATTGCTTGGAGTGCAGGGTAAAGTAATTTAATATCTAACGTGCAGATGGAAGACCAGCTTGCCCAGTCACCGGTTTGCTTTCTCCACAGCCTCACGGCCTGTCTGTGGTGCTGACCTCCCCAGCCGTGTTCACTTTCACAGCACAGATGTTTCCTGAGCGGCACCTGGAGACTGCAGAAATACTGGGTATGCACTATTACTCATAATTCCCTGACCCACATCGGGGGAGCATTTCCTGAGGTTGCTTCTGAAGATAAACCATAAAAAGTAACACTAAAAAAAAATGTTGCTTTGAGATAGTTTAATAATAACTTGTCACTGACCTGCTCCAGGTCCCATGTAGCACTAAAATTCTTTAAGTTTGTGTATCTAATAGCTTGTTGCCAATGAAATGGAACCAAATATTGCATAAGTTTACAATAATCGTATTTCCACTTTTCATCTCCAAGGAAATGAAACTCTGTACGTCCTGCAAAATGTTATAAATGGCTGTTAGTATGCTTAATAGGTAATGAAATGAAATTAATTCCCAATTGTAGAGAGTCTAAACAATTGGAAACCTTCTAAAAAGATCACCAAAGAAGAATATCTTGCTACTCTGCAGGATAAGTAATGTCTGTAAAAGATGCCAACAATGCCTATTGAATCTTACCAAAAATAAAATACACTCAGGATAGCTTAGTTAAGTAAAATTTTGGTATTTTTTCTAAAATGAGAACTCTTTTAAGTAGATGAGTATTTTTTCTTAACTTTCCAGACATCTTATTCCTCTACTTGTATTCAGGGTAGGAAGAGAAAGGCTAGAAAGAAAACTTCATCATGCTGCCCTGGCACCAGCTGTTGGAGAGAGGTTTCCAAGGAGCTAGGAACGACCCCAGGTAGCCTTCCACAGGGCCGCTTCACTCTAGCTTCTCTCTGACACCTGGACATTTGCGCTTTTTGCTGAGTTCCAGTGCTGGGCTGGGAATGTCACAAAAGAAGTCCAGGGCAGAGGAGAGATGCTGGGGGCTTGGTTTTCCAGCAGGTGCTGTTGCAAATGTGGTGCCGACTTTACCAAGGATCTTCTGTCCCTTTTCCCTTTGGAGCTAGGGACATTGTTCACCGATTTGTTGGGACTCAGATGCCTTTGATAATATGCAAACAGTGTATGTAAATAGGCAGGAGCCCAAATAATAGACTAAATGTATGATAAATAGGAAAATCTGACCGAATTTACAGCTAACATTCCAGACAACCACCAAAATTACTGAAAAAAAGCAATTTCTCTGTTAGACAAAATGTTGGCAGGAAGAACCCACCAATTCCTCTCACATCAGAAATTTTGTTTAATGTTAATTCTACACTTAGCCATTAATATTTCAATTCCCTAAGTAATCTTAGATTTCCTTAGCTTTATACAAATGTATTCTCTTTCTTTACCCTCCCTTTTTCTCTAAAACACTTCATAGGAAACCCCAGATGTTTCGATGGTGTGTGTTACGGCAGCAATCCAAGAAAATAGAAATCTCATAACACCCGTATCGCGTGTCACGTCTCCACCTACTCCGTGTTTTAGCTGCACTGCGTAACATAGAGTGGTCTTGTCAGGCAAGGTTTACGTTCCCTCCAGCTGCTCCACCAGCCAGCTCTGTATCTGGTTCTATTTATCCTTTCCTGGATTACTAAAACAGTCCCGCTGTCCTAGAAGAGGGAGGTTGAAACCGATTTAATAATGTGCTTCAGTGAACTGCACATTCTGGTCTCCTTTTGAACAATATAGAAAAAGTGGACTTGGATGGCAGCAGAGGCATTCGGGGTAACAGCCGATGCTACATTCCATCTGTGAACTGCTTCGCTTTCCGGCAGTGAATGTATTCAACTAGAATAGACGGGGTCAGGGGTGCTAAGGTTTGGGGATCGGTTCCCTTTATCTGGGAACTTTTGCTGCCACCTTTCCTGAGGGCAGAACTCCTGGCTCTTCCACGTTGATGTCTCTATAATTTTGTGTATTAATCATTAATCATGTCCAAAATTCTGTCCTTTCAAATCTCCAATCCTGGGCAACCTTCTCTCCTTTCACCAATATCATTATCTACATACCAAAAACTGTTTTCTGAGAGTCTCCACATTCTTGGTTCTTTCTGACTGGTTCTGTAGTATTTATTTAGAGGAACCTGCTTTGCCCCTTGGTAACAAAGTCCAAAAAAAAAAAACTTTTATAAGTTATAGAGAGGAAGTGCTTCCTTCCCTGGTTATACATAATCCATTTTTGTCATTTTCTTCCTTTTTTGGCAGTTAGTGTTGGAGGTTTTGTACTTACATATATCCTTGTCTCACAAAGTGTTTTTTGCAAAGGGTTTGTCTTTCCCTTAGATGTTGCTGTGAGAAAAGACATTGAACATGTAAAACCTCTAGATGTCAGCAAATTGCAAGCCTTGAAAGTTACATAAGCTGTTTTCTGCTACAAATGCTCCTTCTTCCTCATCCAAACACCAGCCTTCTTTCTTGGTCTCCTTCCTGTGCCTCTTTTCTTGGCTCTGTTCCTTGTCGTCCCACCCCACAAAGGGTGAGCAGCCCTTTGGAAAGGTGAGAGCCAGGTTAGCCGCCCCAGCGACTTCTCTGCACTGGCCTGGCCCATCTGTCTTCTGTGGGACTGCCCGCTGGGCCAGCCTCCAGGTGGAGACACATTGGTGCCCTTGTGCTCCGTGTGAGGGAGCCAGCACTAGGTTATATATCAGCTATCGTGGGACTGAATTACACCTAGCGCCAGCTTCCTCCTCCGTCTACAGTCAGCGCTTTGTGTCTTCTAGGAGCCGACACCCGCACTGCCAGGATCGCAGATGCTGGGCTTGTTTTAGCCGACACACTCCGGAAACTCTTATTCGATCTGGATGTGGATGATGGCCTAGCTGCCATTGGTTACTCCAAGGTTGATGTCCCTGCATTAGTGAAAGGAACGCTGCCCCAGGTAAGAGACGCAGTGCATCCTCACTCGCTTCTAGAAGCTGCAGGAAAGGCATGGTCCACTTGGCACTTGATGCGGGAGCTGCAAACCCAGGGTCCTCCCGTGGTGCTCAGGTCTCCTCCACACCAGAGGGCGGCTCTCCCCTTCCCCAGGGGGATGGGGCCAAGGCTCCCTCACCTTTATATTCCTCCATAAAACTGTGGCATGTGTGAAACTTTTATGATGTAACTGAAAGGAGCTTTTATAAAAATTCAAGGCAAAAACAACCATATTTATATTGAGGTATGGCAAAATTTCCCTTTTCTCCATTTCTTCTCTTTTTGGAGTTCCCTGCAAAACTATATGAAGCTGCTACAAAAGAGTCACTAATACTGTTTTCCCTCATAAAGAATTACAGATTCCTAAAATTTTGTGAAGAATAGACATGGTCTTTACGACTACCACAAAATCACTTTTTAACATATTTGGGAGATTCTATATTTTATACATATATATATAAAATATATAACATACATATCTGTGTCACTTTGGGTCTTATTTCACTTATTTAAATGTTGCTAAAGAATTCATTTTTTTTATTTTTTTAATATTTTATTTATTTTAAGAGAAAGGGGAGGGAGAAAGAAAGGTAGAAAAATATCACTGTGTGGTATCCTCTTGAGCACCCTCCAAGTGGAGACCTAGCCCGCAACCCAAGCATGTGCCCTGACTGGGAACTGAACTGGTGACCTTTTGGTCTGCATGCTGGCACTCAGTCCACTGAGCCACACCAGCCAGGGTTACATGTTGCTAAAGAATTTAAACTGAGCTGCCACCTTATATTTGGTAGAGGAATCGTAATAGATGTAGAGTTTCCCCTCCCGAGGTTCTCCAGAAGAGAGTTTGTTCCCCATCGGATATCTCTTCCATGTAGGATCAGGTACCCTGGTGCTATAGCATCAGATCCTAACAGGTCAAAACCTTAAAACCGAGAGCCAGAGCCACAAGTGCTCAGTTGGTGGAACACACCATGCTCACCATGCTGAGTGCTCACTTAGTCCTCCTGTCCAGAATGGGAAAGGCAAGACCACTTAAACGTTATGAGGGCATGAAGATAAGGCATGTCTGTCCGAAGGTATTCACACATCCATCCCTGAATTTTGAACAGACTTAACAGCTGGAATATCCACTCACACAGTGTCCTGCTCAGTTAAGCAAGGGCTTCACACTAGCTTCATCCTCGCTTAGCAAATGCTTAGAATGTTGAAGACCTCAGCTCAGATAAGATACTGTTTGTTTGGGTTTACTCCTGTCCGCAGAAGCCAGGAAGGTAAGAGCGATGAACAAAGTAATTTAAGGCAGTAGAGAGTGGTGGGGACTTTGGTGAACTGGAAAGTACATGGCTTATTTCATTGGGTAAGCCTCTCTTCAGCTAAAATTTATTATCTTCAAATAGAAATTCAGATCCCAGTGTTGGTAGAACTTTCAGTTTTCAAGCAAATTTCACAATCTGAGTGTTTGTGTTGAATTCCCTCATTTCCCAATGTGCAAACTATACATGGCCCATGGATCATCAGTTTCCCTGATTTACACTGGGGATCAGTATAAATGGACTCCATTGCATCTAAAAATATAAATGAATGAGAAAAAGAGGAGTCTCAAAGTGTAGCAAAGCTCCTAGGCGAACTCACAAATTCTTGGTCCTAACCCACAAGTCCCAGGAACTAAATGACCAAAAAACATGACCATCCCAGTTATTCCATCCAAATCTACTAGCCTGTAAGTTCCATGAAGGCTGGAACCTGTCTCTTTTGGTCATCCATCCTCTATTGCATCTAGTATCGGCTAGTAAATATGTTAAATGAACGTATACCTGCAACCCTCTCCTCCTAAACCTTCTGTCTAGGTGAGCTTAATGTATGAATGGTGGTCACTTCTTGTTACCACCATTAGAAAACTAGGAAGTTTTCTTAGATTTAATAGGATTCAACCAATGACAAGGAACCATAAAAGCCTGTCCAGGGACACCAGAGACCAAATGGTCATCACGATTTTGATGTAGCTGTGGCTCTTATAGTATCGTCCTAATGTTAGTGTCCTTCTGCAAGGGATCCTCTGAAAAGTGCTGCTTATATAGCCCAGGAAAGTGTTCAGTAATATGTGTTTGTCAACCTCTATGAATGGTGTCCATGATTTTCAGATGAAACTGGATGATTTTTTGGCCATTTAATTGCTGGTGGCAATGCATCTTCCAGCCATCAGGGCACATAGACATGTGTTTACTTTTTTAATTCTGCTGTGCTCAGACTTCCACTTTCAGAGGCTGTTCCAGATTAACATTTGAGACCATCCACTAAAATAGCAAGTTGAGTAGGTATCATTCTGAATGCCACAGAGTACATGTTGTACTGGGAAATATAGATAGCAAAACCTTAATAAGACAAAACTAATTTCTTTGTTTCACAAAAGATGCAAGATAAATTGAATCTTTGGAATACAAGTCATGTTTATAAAGTAGGACTCCCTCGGGCTGTCCCAACTGGTATGCTGCTTTTTTTCTTTTGATTATGTTAGAAACACAATTAATTTGAAGTAACTATCACATTTGGAGTCATTGTCATATATGTGATATATATATATATAGAGAGAGAGAGATAGAAACATATAGATATATAGATATACATGTAGATAAAGAGAAAGGTATATTCATAGGACTTTAGAAGGAATCTTAGAAATAAGCTTGTCTTGCAAATGAAGAACTGCCATGGGTTTTTTGTTGGGCAGCAGTAAACATTTTACAGGAGCGCTGCAGCAACCTCAGAACTTATACATGCAGCACAGTAATCTTCACTGATCAGTATCTGCAGGATTTAAGGTAGTGAGGGGATCTACTTACTCCTGCAAAAAAGGCTATTTCATGTAGTCAGCATCTGATAAAGCTTCTTTTATGTTCAGAGACTAGGGATTGGTTTTCTCTGGAAGGAACAACCAGGCCAGTATTCCTGACCAAACACCCAGCTCATACTGGCAGCAGCAAATAGCAGTCCTGTGTGCAGAGGCTGCCAACGGCCGTAGCCAGGCTGCGAGGGGAGCGGGCAAGAATAAATTAATCTTCCAAACTGGATTTCTGAAACCTCTGGAAAGAAACATTTACATTTCAAATCAAAACATTTCATTACTGAGGAGAGCTGTCTACCAAAATGAGTACTTCCACTCCCTGGCAGGCAGACCAGCTGAAATGTAGTTATTTTATGAATGTGCTAAAAGTAGTAGTCTGGATTTATTTCAGTGCCCGTGTTAATCAGTTGTCTTTTGGTCTTACACATTTATAAATAATAGCACGCTGCAGAACACATCTTAATTTTAAGGATTTAGCTTTTATTGGCATCGATGACATGCATGAAGATATATCACAAACTTTACATCCTTGCCCCTGTTGAACTAGTCATTGGGTGTTAGAAATCAAAAAAAAAAAAAAAAACTCAGTTCAGCTTGGCCTGAAGTACTTCTGAGAGTCTTGAACTACTTCACCAAAGATGAACTGTATCATTTTAAAGACCCTTTGCTCATCCAGTAAGAGTCCATTATCAACAAAATAATGGGACAGCAATTTTTGGCCATAGCAAATGCTGAACTTCAGTTCTTGACCCTGCCACAAAGGTACTACATAGGTCACCGTGAACAAGTGTCTGCCTTGCTATGGACTTTCAACAATCCTTAGTCTCTAAAAGATCAGCTGGATGTACAATTGTACCTTGGCTCCACCCATACTTGTCAGCATTGTTCCCCCTCCTTCTGCCATCTGTCCATCCGTTCTTCTTTTTTTAAGATTTATTTTCTCTATTTTTTAAAAGACTTTATTTATTTATTTTTAGAGAGAGGGGAAGGGAGGGAGAAAGTGAGGGAGAGAAACATCAATGGTGTATAAGAGAAACATGTATTGGTTGCCTCTCGCACATCCCCAACTGGGGCCCTGGCCCATGACCCAGGCATGTGCCCTGACTACAAATCGAACCTGTGAACTGAGCCACACCAGTCAGGGCAAGGTTTATTTTTTTTCATTGTGGTAAAATATACCTAACAAAATCAACTATTTTAACCAAAATTAATGCCATTTAACTAATTTAATGCCACTAAGTGTATTTATAATTTTGTGCAACCATCACCACTGTCCATTTCCAGAACTGTTTAATCATCCCAAATAGAAGCTCTGTTCTATAGTTTAATGGCAAACAGCATTACTGTTGTCCACTTTCTTCCCTTTCCCCAGCCCCTGGTGACCCCTATTTTACTTTCTATCTTTATGAGTTTGCCTATGCTAGGTACTTCATGTAAGTGGACTTATACAATATTTGCCTTATTGTTTTTGCCCTGTTTCACTTAGTATGTCTTCGGAGTTTTAGAATTCCGTTCCTTTTTATGGCTGGCTAATATTCCTTTGTGTGGCTATCCCGTATTTTGCAGATAGACTCATGGGTTGATTCCACCTCTTGGCTATTGTATATAATGCTGCTAAGAACATTGGGTTGAAAGCATCTGTTTTAGTCCCTAATTGCAATTTATTTGGGTCTGCTAGGAATAGAGTTGTTGGGTCACATGGTAATTCTATGTTAATGTTTTGAGGAACTGCCAAACTGTTTTCCACAGTGGCTGTACCATTTTACTTTCCCACGAGCAGTGCACTAGGGTTCCAGTTTTTCCACATCTAATACTTGTTACACACTTTTTCTTTTAAGTATATTTTATTGATTATGCTATTACAGTTGTCCCATTCTTTTTTCTCCCCATTATCCCCTTCTATCTGGAATCCCTCCAGCATTTCCCCCAACCCCTTAGTTCATGTCCATGGGTTGTACAGATAAGTTCTTTGGCTTCTCCATTTCTTATACTATTCTTAATCTCCCCTGTCTATTGTGTACCTACCAATTATACTCCTTATTCCCTGTACCTTTTCCCCCATTCTCCCCCGCCCCCTCTCCACTGATAACTCTCCATGTGATCTCCATTTCTGTGATTCTGTTCCTGTTCTCGTTGTTTGCTTAGTTTGTTTTTGTTTTTAGATTCAGTTGTTGATAGTTGTGAGTTTAAGAGGCCTTTCAAGTAGAACAGAGGACTGAAGGGGACTTAGATTAGATTGTGGTGGAATGGGAAGTGGAAGCAGTCAGATCTGGGGTTTATTTTCATGGTTGGTCTGACAGACTTTGATGGATTTGACATGTAGGGAAAGGGAAAGAGGAATCAGGGATGACTGCTAGGTTTTTGCCTTAGTGACTGGGTATCATTTCTGAGATAATGAAAATGTGTGAATTTTGACATGCCAATATTCCCCCTCCCACCATCTTCATTAATTCAACAAATAACTGTTGAGGACCCATTTACCGTGTGCTGAGCACTCTGGGAGGTGCTGAGCATGGGGTGAACATAGCCCTGCCCTCATGGAGCTTCCCTCTTCCACCAGTTGTGCTCCCAAACGAGCCCTAATCACAAGAAAACAGACTGAGAGACCCATGAAAATGGAACCCCTCAAACTTCTACATTTCTTAATTTTATTTAGGCCCAGAAATTTGGATATAGTCATTATAGTATCTTTTAATCCCTTGTCCCAGAGGCATCAAGGAGCCACTGGGACTGGGAATTATACAGGAGTTTAAATAGCAAAAGTATGTGCTGGCTAGCTTTGCTAACTTGACTTAGCAATCATTGGAAAATTAAGCAAGTCACCTAATGTGTTGGTAAGATAAAGATAAAACCTTAGTTAATATTTTAAAAGGAGCCACTTGTTGCCTGTAGCCTGAAAGTTATGTCTTAATGAAATTCTTTTGAATATACCTGAAGTCCAAGTTGCAAAATATACAGTCTTTGAAGTCAGGGACAACTGGTTCTGTGTCCTTTGGCTGCACATGCTGTGCCTGGGACAGGGCTCTCTGCACTCAGAAAACTGGCCGAGGTTGCTGACCAACGCTGTTTGGTCGTTATAGGAGCTGTTTCTCCCAAGGTTGGTTTGGTTCTGTACATTTGGGCAGAAGGCTATTGCCAGGGTATAAGGCAAGGACAAGAAGCAAGGCATAAGGCTTTTGAAAGCTGCACAGCATAGGGAATTTAGTCAATAATAGTGTTATAACTGTGTATAGTGTCAGGTGGATACTTGAAATATTGTGGGGAGCACTTTGTAAAGTATATGATTATCTAACCACTATGCTGTACACTTGAAACTAATACAAAATAATATTGAATGTAAACTACAATTTAAAAATGAAATTTAAAAAAAGAAAGCTTTGTGTGAAAGAGGCATCACTTTGATGAACTTATGAGTTGCAAATCAGCTAGTATGAAGCAAACAAGAAATATTTTTAAAGATACAGCTATTATCAAATCATTGTTTCTTATGCCCAAGTTCATTGCATAACCTAGTACCTTTTACAAACTGTCTTTTCAAAGCCCTGAGTAACTCCTTTTGTTGAACATTTCAGGAAAGGGTTACCAAGCTTGCACCACGCCCTCAGTCAGAAGAGGATCTGTCTGCCCTGTTTGAAGCTTCAATGAAACTGTATTAATTTTTATTTTCACAAAAAGAATTAGCATCAGCTCTCATAGTTCTGAACTGAGAAGTTGGTCTAGCCAGAGTTCTGTCATCTCCATACATGACTTATCTGTTACCAGTTTGAACATGATAATAAATTTATCCTGCAGAAGATTCAAAGATGCACAAAGTCAAGCTACTTCCATAATACAAGTTAGATGAATGTCCCCCAGTATTGGACCCTGGTTTGTGTTCCTGCCCTAAACTCTGCAGACCACCCCTGCTTCATGTGTCAAGTGGGTAAAAACTCAGTGTCTATCAAAAATGTTAATGTACATTTTTGCCCAGTAATCCATGTCTAAAAGTTTATACTGTAAAAGTAGTCACATGAATGTGTAAAGAAATACAGCAAGGATGTGTCTGGCAGCACTTTTTCTAATAAAATGTGAAAAAGCCTAAATATTCATTAATAATATATTGATAAATAAATTATAGTATATTAAATAATGCCATAATGCTATTAATAAGAATGAGGTAAAACTACTGGAAATATGTTTGTGATATACTGCTAAGTTAGAAAAGAGTAAGTTGCAGAACAATTATATATTAGTATTGCCTGATTTTTATGTTTTTTAATTATAAATAAATACATGTCTACAAATACATAGAAAAGAAGGATACAACCAAAATATTAAAAGTTATCACTGCAGAAATGGAATTTAGGACAGAGAGAATTAAAATATTCACTTTATATTTTATACTTTCACTTTTTATTTTATGAACATTTATATTGTTTGGATTTGTTACAACAGCATAGATCTTCTCATCTGAAAGGGGGAAGAAAAGAAATAAAAATATCACTTTACAGTTTTAGGTCAGATTTATCATATTTTTTGAAAATACTAGTATCATATCTAAAAGTTAAAAACAAATAGAAAGGGGTTTAATATTAGAGACCTATCCTCTGGCAAATAAATTGTTCTTTCGCAAAAAACACTAACTTTTTCTTTGAATTGAGGTAACATTGGTTAACATATAAATTTCAGGTGTACAACATTACAATTAGATATCTGTGTACAGTTTCGCATGCTCAGCACCTGAAGTCTAGTTTCCGTCTGTCCCCATACATTTGACCTCCTTTAAGTATCTTGCCCTTTAGCCACCGTTTTTCCCCTCTGGTAAACACCAGTCTGTAGTCTGTATCTCTGAGTTTGTTCTTGTTTTGTTTTGTTTGTTCATTTGTTTCTTTTTTGTTTTGCATTCCACATATGAGTGAAATCATATGGTTTTTGTCCTTTTCCATCTGACTTGTTTCACTTTAGCATTATACCTTCAAGATCTGTCCATATTGTCTCAAATGGCAATATTTCATCTTTTCTTATGACTCAGTTTCCATTGTAGTCATATATTGTTATTTATACAATATATACATATATATGCATACAAAATTACTGAAAGGAAATAGATCAAATTTTTAACAGTGGCTATCTTTTGGATGGTACAATATGAACAAATATTTTCTTTTGTGTTTATCCTTGCATTACCAGTTTTTGGTACTGAACATATTTTATGTTTGCAATTAGAGAAAACCCCCAATACACATTATTTAAATGTTATTTTCAGAATCTCAAGGAAATAAAGATCTTCATAAAGATGAAGTGGGCCTGGGAAGGTTGAATGGCGCAGCAATGCCCTGCTCGTCCATTTTTTTAAATACTGATGTAATTAAATATACATTATGTATTTGATTAAAACTTTAGTTCAACTTAAAACATGAATAATTCCACAAGAACACTGAGCTCTAGCCTCCAAAGCCTGAGCAGACAGTCCTCACTGTGGAAACCTTTGTGAGGAAAATGAGCCACAGAAGTGTCTGCAGGTCGGGAATAACAAGGAGGCAGACCGGCGTGCTCCTTGGTCCCACTGGCAAGGTTGAAGAGCGTAAACTACAAAGCTGCTTGCTTTTGAATTTATTTATTCTGAGCACCAGAAACATTTTTCCAAGGAGGGAATTCTCATGTAAAATAAAGTGTTTTCTAATTTAAAAAAGTATGTGCACCACTATGTTCATTGCAGGATTATTTACGATAGCCAAGACTTGGAAACTCCTGTGTTCATTGACAGGTGAATGGATAAAGATATGGTACATATGCACATATTTTTACTTAGAAATGGTATAGTTATAATTCCTGCTGTACGTACAAATTCATTATACCAAGTGCCCAAAAGGTAGCTCTAAGATAGCACCAACAGAATTCCAGCTGTACCTTGCAGACCTAAATATATAGTTAAAATTCCCTCCAGTTTTTTTATATCATGGATTCTGAGAACAGAAGCTTCATGAACGACACAGAGAATAGTTAAACTCTCTGTCATTCTGAGGTCCTTCAGAAGACTTTAGTAAAAATTGTTGATGAATGTCTCAAAATACATTTGGCATAGCAAAAACATAAAGGTATTGCCCCCCCAACACAAAAAAAAAAAATCCAGGAAAGCATCAGAACTTTTGTAACATATTCTGCAAAGTGACATGCACCCTTAGAACAGCACTGGATGAGGAGCCAAGGGCCCTGAGTTCTCCTCTAGTCCCTTGGTCTGTCTGAATCTTACTGTATTCAACCCAGGCCTCTTCCAGCTTGAAAATGCTATGACTAGGTTTTATGTATTGCCTTGTCCTTAATGCAAGAGTTTGAGTATGGGAACTTCAATATAAAATAATTAGAGCTATAAAAATGCATTTTCTATCTCTCTTAAATGCTTGATGCCTTTATACCAGGAGCCGGATGTCTAAATGTGACTCACTGGGAGCAGTGTTTGCTGTTCATACTGATGATGACTCTGGGGGAAGGATTTAAAGGTCAATCATGGAGAAACAGATTTAGAAAGGCTTCAAGTTTTTAATCTTAATACCCATCATTTTTGGTCCTCACAATTTAAGAATATAGAAAAATGTTTCTTGACGTACCAGCTATTAAAAGAGTGTGAAATAGGAGATTAGGCCCATTTCTATAAATCAAACACTTTGATGTTTCTGAGACAATTGAGTGCATTTTTCTAAATCTAATCTTATTTTTTTCTATTGATTTAAAAATCAAAAAGGCCTTAGGACTCACAGCTCCATTTATATGGATTAATTTACTTGCTAAATCAGGTGAGGAACGTTAAAGAACAGTATTCAAAAGTTTGTGAAATGCTACTTTCTTAAAACTATCCTTTTTGGTGACATTTTCGCTTAAAATATAGGTACATCCCTAATTTATTCCATGATACAAAATATTAATTTATTTCCAGTAAGTCGTGTCTGTACAGTTGTTGTCAAGGGCCACAGTGAAGAGCTGACCGGCCTTGTACTCCTGCCCCTTCTCCGTGCACGGGGGTGCAGGGTTGGATGGGGGTGCAGGGTTGGACGGGGATGCTGTGTTGGGCTTGGCATTGTCTGCACAGCTGTGGACACAGCTGTGGAGTGTTTTCCCCATTGACAGTGGTTAACGAAGTAAGTCTGCTCTTGTAAAATACAGACAAGTACAGTATCAAAATGTATACAGAAAGAGAGAGAGTAAAAATTGCTTTCCTGGCCTTTTAACCCTGAGAAAGATTAATGGTTGTTTGGATTAGAAACTGTACCCTACTGAGGGACTGTTGCCTCGGGGGAGTGGGTATGAGAAAGGGGACTGGTCACCCTGGGTCAACACCGCACAGGCTGCTGTGTCTCCAATGACCAGCGACCCCAAGCTGAGCTGGCTGCAGGCTCCTCTGTTAAACGCCTGATCCCCTGGGAGCTGTGAGGAGGCCAGGCCACCTCCCAGCCATCACCATCACAATGGCCTGTGGGAGGCAGTCACCAGCAAAGGCCACACTTTGGGCAGAAATTGGTTCCTGAAGCCCTAGGTTGAATAACTGGCAGCTGGGGGAGGGAGGGTCTAGTTTCTCAGGCTATTATTCCACTGTCTTTCCAGACACCCCAACAACTCCGAATAAATGCATAGGCCCCACAAATGGCAGGAACTGTTTGTGATTTTTGTCTCATGTGAAATCCCTCCTGAAGCTGTGAGGACAGCTAGTTTTAAAATAACCTCATCTTATTCTTTCTGGCTTTAAATACTATTAGCTTTTTCATCTGGGTGCTTCTACTTGGTTTTCCAATTTATAAAATTGGAAACTAATTAAAATAATCATGAGCAAAAATGAGGAAAAAACTACCATCATGCCATTATCCAAACACAGCTGTTATCATTAGATATATTTCCTTTCCATCTTTTTCATTTGGGTGATGTAATTTTTAGCTCTTAAGGCATGATATTTTAAGTATTTTCTATGTTGCTACATAATGTTCATAACTATTTAAAAGGTACACAATAGTTTATTGAACAGGAATTTAATAATTTATTCTTATAGGGATCAAGATTGCTTCCAAATTTTATCCCTACTAATACCACAGCAATGAATATTGTGCATATGGATTTTTTCATGCTCTAAATTATTTCTTAAGTTAATTAACCCTCAATTGAATTTTTACATTAGCGTATGGACATTTGTATGGCTCCTTATTCATATTGCCTAATTATGATAGACCTCACTATTGTTTTAAACACTGCTTACCCTATCCTTCAGTCTTCTCTTCAAAATCAATAGTAGTGTACAGAAAGGGAAATATATCAATAATATTGTAATAATTCTGAGTGGTGCCAGGTGGATATGAAACTAATACAAAATAATATTGATTATAAACTCTAATTAAAAAATAAAATTTGAAATGAAAACAATTAGTAGTAGTGCAGAGCAACAAGAACAACAATGAACAACAAGAACAACAAGAATGACAATGAAATAAAGTTCACGTGGTTGGACCAGCTAGACTCTATGTGCAGACCTGCAACATTCAGCTGTGGTTTTTCTTTTATGTCAGCATATCTTAATGGTTCACATGAACAGATTAAAATTTTCAAATAAAATTATGAAGTTTACTTTAGTATTATATTATTGCCTCTTAAGTGAAACTGTAGATGACCAAGTCTATTTTTCTTGGTCATTTACTATTTTTTTCCTTCTAGGACCCTCTATAGGCCCCTAAGTCTATGGGCCTGTTATTACATTCATGGCCCTCACTTATGCTAACCAAGAACAAGGACCCAAGGTAGCAACAAGAAAATATAAATGCCCTTTTCTCTAAGGATGTTCTAGAATCATCTGTGCCTGTGAGTGAAAGCATTGCTGCACTGGGAGGGAGGTGAGCATCATCAAACAACCACACCACCAAGATCCTTTCCGAGGGGCTAAGTTGCTCCTCTAACCCTAAGCCTCACCAAGCTTTGCAGTTGTGCACACTGGACCCACGGTGGCAACGTTACTGCAGCCCACTCTGGACTTTATGCCAAGCGTTGTGTATGAGAAACAAATGTTTGTAAGACAGCATACAAAGAAGAGCTGTCCGAATGGTAACAATAGGCTGGAGTGACAACCTGAGTAAGGACAGGCGAGTTTTATTTCATGTTTTATATCTCATTTAACAACTATAATAAATGCAATACCTGACTCAGTACCTTGAAGAGTAGTTTCCCAAAGAAGGAAGGGGATCACTGATTTGGAAAGAGGAAGAGACTTGGGGATCTGCAGGCAGGAGTGTTTTGGAGAGGGCCAGGGAATAATTATAGGAACAGGATATTTAGTGGTATTTTTAACCAAACTGACATTTTTAAATATCAACTCTTGTGAAACACAGTGGCCTATTTAGTAGGACACCTATTACAGCTGGTAATAATAATAAATTAAAGACAACAATAATACAGGCATAGCTCATCCCATTGCACTTTGCTTTACTGTGCTTTAGTTTTATAAACTGAAGGTCGGTGGCACCCCTGTGTTAACCAAATCTATCAGCACCATTTTCCCAACAGTAGTTGCTCGCTTTGTGTCTCCCTGTCACATTTTGGTAATTCTCTCAATATTTCAAATGTTTTCATTATTATATTTGTTTCAATCTGGGATCCGTGATCTTTGATGTTACTGTTGTCATTGTTTTGGGATGCCATGAGCCAGTCCCATATAAGATGGAGAACTTCATTGATAAATGCTGTGTGTGTTCTGGCTTCTCTGCTGACCGGTCATTCCCCCTGTTTTCTCCCTCCCCTCAGACCTCCCTGTTCCCTGAGACACAACTATATTGAAATTAGGCCAGTTGAAGCCCACAATGGCCTCCAAGTGTTCAAGTGAAAGGAGGAAGTTGTATGTCTCTCACTTTAAATCAAAATCTAGAAAAGATTAACCCTACTGAGGAAGGCATGTTCAACACTGAAATAGACCAAAAGCTAGGCAGGACTCTTGCACCAAACATTTAGCCAAGTTGTGAATACAAAGGAAAAGTTCTTGGAGGAAATTAAAAGTGCTACTCCAGTGAACATATGAATGATAAGAAAGTGAAACAGCCTTATTGTTAAAATAGAGAAAGTTATAGTGGTCTAGAGAGAAGATCAAACCAGCCACAACATTCACTTAAGCTAAAGCCTAATTTAGAGAAAGTCCCTCTGTTCAGTTCTGTGAAGCCTAGAAGAGGTGAGGAGGTTGCAGAAGAAAAGTGTGAAACTAGCAAAAGTTGATTCATGAGCTTTAAGGAAAGAAACTGTCTCCATAACATAAAAGTGCAATGTGAAGTAGCAAGTGCTGATGTAGAAGCTGCAGCAAGTTATCCAGAAGATCTAGCTAAGACAATTAATGAAGGTGGCTATGCTAAACAACAGGTTTTCAATGCAGATGAAAGTTTGATATTGGAAGAAGATGCTATTCAGGATTTTCATAGCTAAACAGATGAAGTCAGTACCTGCTTTCAAAGCTTGAAAGGACAGGCTGACTCTCTTGTTAGGGGCATATGCACCAGGTGACTTTAAGTTGAAGCCAATGTTCTTCATTCCAAAAATCCTATGACCCTTTAGAATTACGGTGAATCTGCTCTGTCTATGCTCAATAAGTGGACAACAAAGTCTCGATGACAGCCCATCTATTTACAACATGGTTTACTGAATATTTTAAGCCCACTGATGAGACCTACTCAGGAAAAGAAAAGATTCCTTTCAAAATATTAATGCTAGGTTTTGTTTCTCTCTAATGCTTATGCTTAGAAAATTTACTACAGTTAGGTTATTTTTTGTAATCAAAGTACATAACAATCTTTCCCCTTTCTATGTGAGTCTCCACTGCAAGATTCCACTGCAGTCTCACCACCCTTCTCCCTAGGGGAGTCAAGCGACCCTCATTTGAGGGTCCTCTGAATTCTCATAACATCTCTTGCATGCATCTCTTATTACTCTGGGTTGTAAATACATCTTATTCTGTGGGCAATCATTTATTTTCTTATCTGTCTACCCCAATAATCAGTGAGCAGAGGGTGGAAGTGTGCCTTAATCATTTCTAGATCTTTATCACCTAGCAAATAGCTGGTATTTATAGCAGTAAATTATCTGTAAGTACAGGCAGAATAGAATGGAAAGGAGAGAATGAAACAGCCACTCTGATTGTTTTCCTACTCAGACAATCTGAGTTTTCATTGGCCAAAGTCTCCAACTTTACAAGTGAATAAATGTCAAGCCTGCATGCCCCAGATCCTCAGGTATAACCAATGAGTGGCAGAACTAACATCCCTTGCCTGTTATATCCTGATATAAAAACAATCTGGCAAAAAGTAAAAGGTATTATAGGATCCACTTTTTAAAGTTCTGGACCATTGAGAATGTTGGGAGAGCAGCCTGGTGGGTCCATAGAGCTTAGGAGCCTCCTCTTACAGATCAGTGAAGACAGAACGCCCTAGCTGAGCCAATGAGGGACAACTTTATAAAAAGCAGACAACTGTTTATCTCCACAAAAAAAAATCTTCCTGCCAGTGTAACACCATTAACATCTTAACAGCTCTTCTATTATGAATCTGACATTTCCTTCTTCAAAGCCCAGTTTGAGCAATTTTCACTTTTAAAATGAAATAATAAAGCCATCAACACAATAAAAGCTATGCAATATTTATAATCATAGGTCTTTAGAACATATTTTATGTTGAAAAATTGAATTATTAGGCCTTCCTTTTTAAATCCCATAAAACCTTCAGCTTTAGAATGAGAGACTCAAACTCTTGTCTAGGGTTTTAATTTTTATGCAGCTTCTTATTTCTTTTTTAATCTCCTCTAAAACTTAAAACCCCTCAACACAGTTTCCACTGCTTCCACTGAATTGGCAGCAGGTTGGTCTTTTTATTGGCGGATAATGGATTTAGTTTGATTGCTGACACAGGAACAATGAGAGGATAAACAATTCCTTTTGTGGCCCTGAAAGTCCCCATCTGCCAAGCGTGGTCACGACTGAAGAGCACTAGGCAGAGACAGATGAACGAGCCCGCCACGCCTGATGTTAAGGACATCCATCACACAAGCTGAACATGTGGCTTCATAAATCAGGAGCTAATAGCAACTCTGGTTGCTCATGTCATTAACTCACCAGCCGTTTAAATACCTAAAAATTTACCATAATGTTGAGTGTAGGGACCCAATTTGTAATTCTGATCTTACCAAGAAACTGGAGGTAGCAAGGGAAGCCAAAAATCATCTTCCAAGTTAAAAAAAAAAATGTTTTTTCAGATGCATGTTCAAATACTTACAGATGAAATATATGATGTCCAGAGTTGTTTTCAAAATAAGATGGAATGAGGAAGTCAAGTTAGAAATGAAAAAAAATTGGCTATGAGTTTCTCATTATTAAAAATGAGTGATGGGAAGCTAGGCATTCATTATACTACATTCTTCACTTTTGTATGTATTTAAAATTATTTGTAAAGTTTTAAAAAATTAAATAAAATGAAAAATGAGAGCTTGCATTTGTAGTAACAGCATTTTTGCCTAATTCTATCATCTCTTTTAACAAAAGAAAAGAAAAAGCTGTGCTCACACAACAGTTCAAGCATTTAGCAAGGCAAAAAAGTCATCATCACTAAACAGGAAGGCAACACATTTCAGAGGGAGAAGATCAGGTAACACCTACTGTGGTTTCTCAGAAACCCACCTCACTCCACTAGGGAGAACTGCCTTGTCCAAGATCAAACCCATTCCCAACGTGAGTGATATCCAGTGACTCAAGAAGGAGGTCAATTAGGAGGCCTGACTTAGCCTAAAATACAGATACCCAATTAGATTTGAATTTCAGTAAAAAGCAAATAATTTTTGGTATAAGTATGCCCCATGTGATATTGGAGAAAAACATATACTAGGAAAATTATTTGTTATTCTTCTTAAATTAAAATGTAACTAGGTAACTTGTACTTTATCTGACTATCTATACTCCAAGTACCTGCACTCTGATAAGGAGAGTCTTCTTCACCCACAAAGAACATCACTTTGCATAAGTTAAAGATTGAAACCATCTTTCTCTCAGAGGAACTGAAAGTTGAATGTTAGTCCTGCTCAAATTACAAGTGTATCTCCAATTTCACAAAATCAGATACTGAACATTAAACACAGATGCTTCTCAGATGCCCACAGCCTGGTGCCCCCCAAGTCTTCAGACTGGCATTGTGGCTTGCTGGGGAGTCCAGGTTTTGCAGTCATGACTGACCCAGGTTAAGGACTCCCTTCTGTGAAACAGTAGGTGGCCCACCTTGCAGGGTTATTGTAGGGTTAGTGTATAAAGTGCCTGGTACATAATAGGTATCCTGTTGATGGGCTACTGCCTCTCTGTTCAGCCACTAAATCCACATCCCCCAGGTGGTTTCAAAGCCATGTACAAATATATACTCCTGGGAACCTCTGATTCTTTCGGAGTCAGAAAGAATGAGTTTAGGGCCCAGGCATTCCAGCTTTTATCAAGCTCCTTAAGTGATCTGATTTTGCAGCTTGGGTTCTTGAAGGAGGACTTTGTCAAGAACCCTCTTCTGTCATCAGTGGTTCTCAATCTCTAGCAAAGATCAGAAGCTCTGGAGAGCTTGTTCAAACACAGATCGCTGGGCTCTCTACCCCAGAGTTTCTGCAGGGCGGGGTGGGGCAAGGAGAATCTGAAAATTTGCATGTCTCGTAAGTTCCCGGATGCTGCTGACCTGCGGTTTGGGGACAGTTTCAGAACCATTTTGCTCATCCAAACCCTACCTGCATATTATAATCACAGAGGGTGTTTTTCAATATCTAGGCTTGGGCCCTAGGGGATCATATTTAAATAGTCTGGTGGGGGACCTGAGCACCTCATAATTCTAATGCACCCAGGTCAGGAACATCCGCTCTCCTTACAAGAACTCTCTGCTCTCACTCCTGTGTGCCCTGGGACCAGCAAGGAGGGCTTCACAGGGCCTCCTTAGAAACTCATACCCCTACCCCAGAACTGTGGAACCAGAATCTGCACTTTAACAAGACCCTCAGTGATTTCCATGCACATTAAAGTCTGAGAAGTATTGCTTAGGTTTCAGCCTAAATGGAACTCCTTCGGAGAGGGCTTCTTCAGAGGGTGGGTCTCCAGAGCTCCCAGGTTAGAGAAAGAGTTAGCAATCACTCAGCTCTTCCCACCAGCCAAACTGGTAACCAAACATTTTGCAAAGGTTGCAGTAAAGTAATAAAGGCTTCTGTTGACATGAACTGACTGCCCTTCGAGTAAGTGTAGAAGGAAATTTTTATTTATTTATTTATTGAATTTTTATAAGAGGGTTTTTTTGAGCCAAACTGATGACTTACGACGCCAGGGAGTGAGATCTCAAAGGCCCCAGAAAATAAGTTTTGCAGCTTCTTCTATGCATTTGCAATTAAGGAGGGGACTAAGGAAGATTACTTGGAGGTGAGAAAAAGGCAGAGATTGGATTACAGGTTAGTTAACAAGATTTTGTGCTTTCTTGAGGGTGGTTATTTCAAACGTGTGTTAATTTAGATGCGAAGAAACAATGGGCAGGGCTTGCTCAAGGCAAAGATTAACCTTTTACTAAAAAAGTATATTCCTGGAGCATGACTTGCTCAGGAATTTACTGTTCCTTACATAAAATCCTTCCACCACCCTTTTTTTTCTTATTCTTTTTGGTAAATTGGTCCACAGTCCCTCCTTTTGTTAATAATCAATCTGAAGGATGCTTTGATGACCAACCTTTTGTTTGGATAGTGTGGTCTCACAGCACTAGGAAGGCTCGTTCCTAGGAAGTCCCAGTACTGAGGTCATCTTGTTGATCACTGGGGATGGGGCAAAACAGTAACCATGGGATCTGAGTTGGGGTAGAATTTTCCCCAAACAGGAAAGGCAGGGTAGTGAACATCAGTCAGGTCTTACAGCCATAGAAACAAAATTTTTAAATGGTCATAAGTGGGCATTCACGTGCCAACAGTGTAGAACCCTAAGCAGTGACTTTCCAGAACCCTGGAGAAGAAGACCCCAGGCCAGGACAGGCCTCCCTTCCTTACACTTTATCTGGTCCTGGACAGAGATTGTCACCAGTACGCATAGGTGTGGTGTGTACTGACTACAGCCTATGGATTACAGAGTTTGTATCCCCAAATGGGGACCCAGCCATTCACTCCTCCAGGCATTGTAAAGTGCCTGAGCTAAGAGAGCCCTAATTATGTAATGTGATCGAGATTCTGGGCTCAGTGAACAGCAGTCAAACAGGATCATGTTGGCAAAATTTTAAAGATCAGTAATACCAAGTATTGCCAAGGGTGAAAGTGTCAACTGATGCAGAATTTTTGGAAAACAATTTGGGAAATTCCCTCAAAATTTTAGATATGCATCTGCTATGACCCACACTCCCACAACTAGAAATGCATCCTATAAAAATATTAGAAGACATATATGTATATGAATGTACTTTGCACCATTATTTCTACTTTTAAGAAATGGAAGTAAGCTATAGGTCTATCGAGAAAAAATGGATAAATTCTTATAATGCAGGGTTTTCTGCTCATCTTTGTAAAGGATGAGAACTCTGTATGTTCATACATGATGGGGGTGTAAATATGTTGTATGTGTGTATGTGTGGTGTGACTCCATTTCTATTTTTTAAATTGCATATATACATATATATGAAAACATCTGAAAATACATGCACTAATCTGTAAACAATGATTGCTTTTAGGAAGTGAGACTAGAATTGGGGAAGTGTATTTCACTTTTTCTGTATACCCATGTACAATTTTTGAATTTGTTATAATAAGAATATATAATTTTTTTCTGTGTCATTCCAATTTTAGTATATGTGCTGCAAAGCAAGCACCAGCTTGTATAATTTTTACTATTTAAAACATATTTCAAACAGGTAAAAATGGTTTCTTAAGAACTGTTTTTCTCTGGGTGTGTTTCCTCACATTAGCCCATTTAGTTGTGTGTTTCAGGCTTACTCATTAGACACAGTGCAATACACTGTAATTGATTAAATTTGGGCCTTCTTAGAAAAAGCCTAATCCAGCCTGGACTCTTTGCGATTAATCCAAGTAACCCTGATTGACTTCTGGGTGCCCCAAAGGGGTCTTAATGTCAATTTAGTACCAGGTCAAACTGTATTTTTGGTTTTTAGCCCCTGCCATTTAATATTGCCTCTTATAAAATATGATGAAATATGTGGTTAACCAAACCCCAAATTCTTTTTAAAAAATTGCTGCTAAATCAGGTCACCTCAATTCTGTACTGAAATTTTTTTAAATGTAAAAGTAGGTGTTTTTATTTAGTTCTGTTAAATTTCATCTTGTAGGTTTTAAAGATTTTATTTATTCATTTTTATAGAGCAGGGAGGGAGGGAGAAAAAGAGGGAGAGAAACATCAAACATTGCACGTCCCCCACTGGGAACCTGGCCCACAACCCAGGCATGTGCCCTGACTGGGAATCAAATCAGCAACCTTTCGGTTCATAGGCCAGCACTCAATCCACGCAGGGCTCATCTTGTAGGTTTTATTACCTACAGTATGTTAATGTAATTACTGACTATTCACATAAATTTGGATCTTGCTTTCTAGTGCACCGGATATTCCTCTAAATTTTACATTATCTTTAGTTGCATATTTAATCACTGTAGAGGTTATAAAGTATATAGACATGTCTTTTAGGCAGTACTCTTTTTAGCTGACATAGGCCAAAATCTACTTAAACTTAAGCAAAAATGAAATTCATCATGGAGACTGAGATATCTCATTGACCACAAGACAGGAATGACTCTAGGCCTGAACGAGATAGGAAGGAAATGGGAAACTTAAACTAGGACAATACTCTGTCCCTTCCCTTGTCTCTACCTGTTTATGCTTTTTCTCAATTCTCTATACCCAACCCTCACTGTCCCAACACTATCCTCATCCCCAAGTCCCCATCCCTCCCACTGGCCTTCATTGTGTGTGCGCATAACCGCAGACACACCAAGTGTGGGCCCAGGTAAGAATACCTGCTCCCCTCTCCCAGCTGGAATGTTTTACTCTGGATCTGCATGCAGGCCTCAGGCCCCTTTCAGACCAACAGTTCATTTATTTCTCCTCGTTTGCCCTCACTGTCACCCCCATTGGCCCTGACAGCCACCCCAGCTTATTCAGAGTTAATGCCTTCCCTAGGGCCCCAGATCAAGGTCCAATGTCAGTTTTCAGGAGGCAGCAGTTTGTGTTGGGTGTCCACCATGGTTCAGTCAAATGTGGCCAAGGGGACAAATTCAAGTAGAACAAACATGGCTTCCCAGAGCCATCCTCTGTGGCTGGGTGCAATTCTCAGAGACATGGGTATATACTGACAACTACCTCATGAGCAAATGCCCCAAGTTTACCTACTATAGAAATGTCAATGGACACCAAGTCCAAGTCTAAGTCCTGGGCTCAAGTTCTCCCAGGTTCAAAGTGGGGAGAACAGCAATGGAGGTGAAGAATGGAGTATAATGTAATGGTTAAGCATATTGGCTTTGGAATCAAGTTAGGGATTAAATACTATTTCTGCCATGAACTAGATATTTTAATCTTGGACAAGTTACTCAATCTTTTCATGTGTTAGTTTTCTTACCTAAAGGATGGCAAAAAAAAAACAAAAACAAAAACAACTCTTATTGAGTAATTGTAGGCATTAAATGAGATTAACTTATCAGGCTTCCTAGCTTTTAGCAAGCATTTCACAAATACCAACTGTCATTATTAATATTATATTGTCATCATTATCAATACAAAGTAAATGTGTGATGGTATAATGGAAAGCAATGCATTTGACATAATATATTCATGTTTCAACTCTACCTTATTTTTGTGTATAATATACACAATACACAGGGTCAAATATGACCATCCTGTGACTGTGCACCTTGAGTGTCGGGCACTGGTCACTCCCACACCCTGCAAGCACCTGACGGGCTGTACAAGGAGACGCTAAGCACACGGCTCTCTAGAAATGTCAGCCTTGTCATGCAGTGGCATAAGGCAAAAACGCTGCAGAGAAACAGCCTTTTTGTTTAAAATAGAAATCATGAAGGAAGCCAAATTAATACATGACAAGTTATTGAATATCCAGTTCTTCTAGAGGGGGAAAAAAGAAAAGGGGAATTGCTGTTACCAAAAATCATGTTTCCTTTTCGGTGAAATTCTCCCATCTAAGCTTGGCGCTAACTGAGTAGGCGATTTCACTTCATCACTTCACAAAAGACTTCCAAATTCACTGCGGCAGACATGGCAAAATAAAAATGTTAAATACATCCTGGCTGGGAGGGGACTGAAGCCTCCACGCTCAATCAAAGGTTTGCAATAATAGGATTCATAAAAAAAAAAAAAAAAAGACAGATGGGATTAGAAAATGTTGCAGTGAAGGCTCTGGAATGGGATGAGCTCACAGCACCAGCCTGTCTTTTGTGGACTTGCACAATGATCCCTGAGCCAGACTGGATCAGGAAACCTCGCGACTAGGGGTTCAGAGAGAGGCCTCCGGTTCCCGGGCACTTCAGGGGAGAGAAGGCTGAAACAATGCATCAGATTTACAGCTGCAGCGATGAAAATATAGAAGTTTTCACCACTGTGATTCCTTCCAAGGGTGAGTAAATAGTCCTTGACTGTTCCCTTAACGTGGCACCTTAGGCTGGAGGGTGAGGACAGTCACGTGCTGTTTTACTATGGTTTTCCCTCAGGTCTCTGAGCTCTGACCGCTTCTCTGTTTTGTTGGTACTTGTTGTTATTTCTGAAAAAGAGGCACATTGATAAACATAAATCATTGAGAAGCAATCCACTGAGGGGGAAATAAGAGCAACTAAATATTCCTGTTTCACTTAATTCAATACTGCAACCCAATATGCTAAATGAAAATGACAGCAAGCCATTGTTGGAGGAAATAGATGAAAACAAAATTCCCTGGGCAACTGCATGAAAGCATCTCCTCCAGTGAGCAAGCAGGTTCTGAAATGAGAACCAGCTGCCTCAAAACTCTGATTTCTAACTGTGCAGTAAAATATGAGGAGAAATACTCCCCGCATGCCCCAAAGTCCAATAAAGTGGTCAAATAATGCCCTAGCCCAGGCTGGCCTCTACCCAGGCCCCAGGGGCACACTCTCAAACTTAACCTGGAACTAATGTCACCAAAAAATGTGACTTTGCCTATCCTCGTGTACAAAGCGAATGGTGTCAAGTCCAGGGAAGGGCTTCAGGTGAGAGCTCAGAGGACGGCAGGTCTCTGGCGACTGGACAGTTCCCTTGCCTCCTCTAAAGCTCAGCCTTCTGTCCTATGGCCTCTGTTCTTTCTGTCACTCCACCCCCTGTTGTGCTGGGAGAGTCCAGGACTCTGTCTCAACCTGGTCTCATTGTCAGACTTGAATGAAGCAGCCTGGGTGTCTGCCGGTATTGTGAGCCTCTATTCAAACAATTCCTTTCTTCTTCCCTGGTCAGCCTCTGACAGGGTCATTGCTGGAGGGGGTGGGAGTGTGGGGGAGAGACTCAGCCTGGTCACAGTGAGACAGCCAGCAGAACATCAATTAAGCTTTAGACATCTATTGCCTGATATCCAGAGAGAAAAAAGAGCTAGGAGTCTGTCCACGTGCAGGAGTGGGAACTCTCGCTGGAGACTCTGAAATGTCCCTAGAAAGTCAAAGCGGTCATGACCCTCTGATCCAGCTGTTCCGCTTCTCTCTTAGATGTGGATGCTCAACAGTGGCACTGATACTATGACAGTGAAAGTGAAAAGAACCCGTGCCCTTGAAGTGGAGAAGGGGTAACAAACATGTGGTGCCATCATACTGTGGAACACTCCACCGTAGTCACCAGCAATGGACTAGATCTGCATGTATGGACATAGATCTCCAAACGTAACGTTCAGTGAGAAAAAAGCAGGCTGAAAAATTACACATGTATGATAACAATGCTTAATTTTGGAAATAGAAAACAATACTACATATTGTTATGAATACATATTTTGAGAAAAGTATGAAAACATCGGCTGGAAAGAAACAGATATAATTGGTGATCTTAGTAGTCCTGGGGAGGGAAGGAAATAGAATTAGGGAAGACAAAGAGAGGACCTAAACTTGCCCTCCAGTTTTTTATTACTTTTATATGAGTAGGAAACAAATGGGAAGCAAATATGAAAATGTTAAAAATATGTCTGTTTTCTATCTTTTTTTTTTTTCATTTAAAAATTTAAGGGAGAAAGAAATCAAAGTGAAATGGCTTTTTTTAAAAATTATTGTGCAATTCAGCAGCAATGTCACACTTCACCTGAATAAAATTATTCCAAAGAGGGCCTTTGACTCCATATGCTTAGCATAGTGGCCAAGAAACCACTGCTACTTCCGCACTGAGTGACCTCGGACAGGCTACTTACCCTCTCTGGGCCTGAGTTTTCATTTTTGTAAAAGGGAAAACTAGAAGTTACTTCCCAGGGTTATTATGAGGGAAAAATAAAATACAGGTAACATATGTAAAGCATCTAGCATGGTACCTGGCATGTAATAAGCACCATTAAATATATCACTCAGTGATTTCTATTTTTATTCCATATGTATAGCAATGAATATGTTTGGTCAAAGATAGATATTTAATCCATATTCCTTTCTTGCCATTTTTATTTGCGGCCATCTCATGGTGTTGAGCCAACTAGTCATCGATACTTACGCACATTTCACTGCTCAGGAAGTTGTTCTTTAGGAAAAGAGTGTTTGCAGTTTTTGTTAGACCAGAAATGGGAGGAGTCTGACTCTTCCTTCTTTTTGTTTTGCCCCATCTTGCTTCTCCAAAGCCATCAGGCTGAGGGCCCTCAATAGGGAAGCCTGTGCCAGCTTGTCTCACGTCGCCACTTATGAGAGAGATTGGAAACCATTATGTCTTCACATTTCTCAACTGCAGGAATATAGGTTGGTTTAATTTTATCTAACAAGGATTATAGTCCTGCCCAATAGGCCCTTTCTCAGCCGCTACTGTTTAGCCATGTCTATTCAATGGGCAATGACCAGAACATTTTCAGAGCACAAGTTCAGCCACATGGGCAGTGTGGCCTAGTGGTTAAGAGAACAGGCCTTGTTCCACCATCAGCTGTGTGACCCCAACCCTCAGTATCCCCATCTGTAAAATGAAGGGCACTTACCTTGCAGAGTTGCTGGGAGATGTGACTAAGATAAGGTAAATAAGCCATCCACCTAGTAAGCTTAGTGGGGAGCATTTATTATTGTTGTGTTATATTCCTCTTTCCAATATACATGTATTGGGTTCAAACTAATAGTCATATATTTTTTAGCTGAGCCATCTGAATATCTCATAAAAATATGGCCATAGCAAATGTCATGGTGTTTCTTAAGTATTTTAAAAGTATAGGACATAGATCAAGTCTGTAACTGAGGACAAGTGTGTATTTTTACTTCCCAGAGAAAGAGAAACCTAAGAGAAAGATTTCATAAACACAATTTATGGTAAATACAAAAGATAAAAACTGTGGTTTTACCAAGAAGTTATACCAGAAGCTATTTCCTGAGGCACACCAGAGTGGGTTTGATTCTGGGGTGAGTAGTACCACAGTGTTCAAAATAATCTACTTGGGGATAAGCAATGGGGAGGGGTTAGTGAGGGGAAAAAGAAAATGGAGAAAACTCCCGAAAGAGAAATTCTAATGGAATGCTACAGTCTTTAGAAATTACCACCGTTCTTCATCTTGCAGAGAAAGGGGAAAATCATAATGACCACTATTAACTCCTGGGAACTTACTCTTCACCAGGTGATGGGCCAAGGGCTTTATACAAATCAGTTCATTTAATCCTTACCACGGCCCTCTGAGGTAAGTGCTGTTATTGCCCCTAATTTATAGATGAGGAAGGTGAGGCTTAGAGAGGATGAGTAATTTGCCCAAGTTACACAACTGGCCAGTGGTCAAGTTCAGCTTCACACCTCAGTGAAAGGAGTGGGGAGCCAAGCCTGCTAACCTGCAGGCTGAACAAGTGGTGTCGTGGCTGCAGGCGCTCTGAAGAAGACAACAACTCAACACTCACCAGATCTCAGATCTCATAGGTGACAGGAGTCCTTCCCGTGCTAGGCAGGGCAGTGACAGGGGGAGATTTCAGTTCCAAGTAAATCATTCTAACAGCAACGTGGGAAAGAGTGCAGGGGTGTCTCCGTTTCAACCAAAGGCACACCTTTCCCAACCAAGTGCTTTTTTATGGTTAATTGATTTTTAAGCTTTTTATGTGAGTGGTAAAATATACAAGATATAGAATTTATCATATAGAATTTATCGGCAGCGTTAAGACAACTCAAACTGTAGTGCAGCTGTCACCACTATCCACTTCCAGAACCTTTCCATCTTTCCTCACAGAAACTCGGCACTCGTTAAACCAATGATTTTCAGCCTTCTTTCATCTCCTGGTGTGCACAAACTAATTATCAGAATTCTGCGGCACACCAAAAGATATATTTTTTGCCAATCTGATAAAATACATATAATTTTGATTGATAATAATAGTAATAGTAATGAACTACCCATTTTGCTCCAAAGTGACTTTTTAAAAATCAGGTACCTATACTTTTATATAAGGATTTTTGTTACCAAGAATTAAACAATCAGATGCAACCTTATTATGTGATATCTAAGAAGATGCAACTCTATTATATGACCTATATATGTATGGTTCAAGACAGGGCTAGTGTTGTGTTGGCTATTGTCAGTGACCCTGACTAGATAGTCAGGTATTGCATGTTTTAAAAATTTGCCCTGGCTTGTGTGGCTCAGTGGATTGAGTGCCAGCCTGCGAATCAAAAGGTCATTGGTTCAATTCCTGGTCTAGGGCACATGCCTGGGTTGCAGGCCAGGTCCCCAGTAGGGGGTGCACAAGAGGCAACCCCACATTGATGTTTCTCTCTCTCGCTCTTTCTCCCTTCCTTCCCCTCTGTCTAAATAAATGAAATTATTTTTAAGAAATTCTTGCAGCACACTGGTTGAAAATCTCTGCATTAAACAATAACTCCTTATATCTTCTTTCCCAGTCCCTGGTAACTTCTACTTTCTGTCTTTATGAATTTGACTACTCTAGGTATCTCACACAAGTGGTCTCATACAATATTTGTCCTTTTGTGTCTGCCTTACTTCACTTAGCTTAATATCTTCAAATTTTCATGCATCCTGTATCAGAATTCCATTCCTTCTTCAGAATGTATAATATTCCGTTGAATGCATAGAATATATTTCATCCATCAACAGTTGATGGACATTTGAGTTGTTTCCACCTTCTGGCTATTGTGAATAATGCTGCTGTGTACTTTGGTGCTCTCGACCAAGTAATATCTGAAACTGCAACTGTACCTTGCCTCTTTTTCCCTTTTCCCCTCCTCTGTGCCCCTGCCCCACTTAGGGTCAAAGCCTCTCAGTTTGTTGCTGTAGCTATGTCAGCCCCGCGGGTGTTCTCTAAAACTATTCCTTTGTCTCTCCTTGCAGTGTCCAGTCCAGCCAGAAGAAGAGTCAAAAGCTCTCAACACCTCTTGACTAAGAATGTAAGGAAACTTTAGTTTTGATCTCCTTATTGACTTTCATTAAAAAAAAAAAAAGCAATGTCTAGCTTCTTTCTTTTTAAATTTTTATTTATTGGTTTTAGAGAGAGAGAGAGGAAGGGAAACATCAATTTGTTGTTCCACTTACTAGTATTTATTTATTTGTTGGTTAATTCTTGTATCTGCGCTGACTGGGGATTGAACCCACAACCTTGGTGTATTGGGATGATGCTCTAACCAACTGAGCTACCCAGCCAGGGCCCTCCATCTCTCTCTCCTGCTTTCAATATAACCAGGAAGGTTTTCTATAACTCACATTGTTGTTGCTGCACTCTCCCTCCTCTATTTAACCAAAATAATTGACATAATGTCAACTAGACAGCACCTAACTCTGAATCAGACCCCTCTATTCTGCCATATTTCCCAGACACAGAGAGTAAATTTTGTTTTGAGTATACTTTCTTTCTTACTTAAACAGAGTCCATGATGTGGGTATAGCATCCCTGACCTAGGTATTATCCTATTGTTGGTCCTATTTTTTATCCTATTATCCTATTTTTTCACCATTATAAATAGCAGTACAATGAATTTATTTGTACAAAATATTATTTTTTGGATTAATTCCTTGGTATAGACACCTCAAAAAAGAATTAACAAGTAAAAGGATAAGAATAGTTTCATCTACACATCCATCCATCCATCAAATATTTATATTCCTATTATGTGTAAGAGACACTGAGCTAGATGGGGAGAAATATGGTAATTTTTAAAACTAGTTTCTGCTTACAGTTTTGTCACATGTAGCCAGAAATTCTGAACAATTGCCAGGCTTGCAGCCATGTGTTTTCACTCACCTCCAGCCTCACCAACACTGGCTTTCATTTTTTTGCATTATCTTTTGTTGGGAACGACCCGGCCTGGTTTCAAAAGCTGTAACCTCCTACCCCCATGGCTAAGGCTAAGTGAGCAACATTGGGACAATAAGCCACTAAGGAGACAAAGCTTATCTCCCTGGTAAGGGCGCCACCTCTGCTCCTTTTACTTCATCCATAACTAGCCCCCAATGCTTGATCAGTTAGCCAATGACAGGTAAGATTCCCCAAGGGGGGAACAACCTAAGACAGGCATGATCATGAGGAGGCCCCAGGAAAGGACTTGGGGGGCTATAGCAAAAGGGGGTGATGGACCCTTGCCCCTTGGCTTTAACATAGCCTGAGTCCTCATTCTGTCTTTGAGAAGTCTCCTAATTTCTTGGCTGCCTTACTTCCCCTGCCTGACTTAAGCCTGAAACAATGCTGGTGGTGGGTGCAGCCCTGTGCTGGAAAGGGCGGGTTCCCTAGGGTGATCAAAGCTAAGAAAGAATATGTAAAATCCTGTGAAACTTGCTTTGTTTAGAATGCTCTCAATTAAATAATAAGGGTCCAAGCAGGAAGTGAGTTTGTTCCCCAAAGTTTTATGGCCATTTAGCTATCTGACCCTGACTCAAAATAGGCCCTCAGAGTTCTTTGTATGGCACCTATTGTTTGATCCTTACTGCCTGATAATGATTAATGAGCTTTACCTATATTCCTGTGCAAAAGGAACCTAATAAAAGCCCATTGAAGAAAAGGCTCTTGGCCCTTCTTCTCTGAGAGATTGGCCACCTTTCCTCCCCAAGCAGATCATGTCTTGGTAGACTTATTCTCATCCATGGTGGCTGGGTGGAGCCCCCCACCCCAATCTTTTGCTACTTTAATAAGCACATGCATTACCATAAAATTAGTTTGCATGTCTTTAGAGCCTAATGTGGCTGTGAATTTCTCGGTTTACTTACAGATTTCTTTATATACAAGCTGTCAATACAACTTTGTACTTTAATTTAAAAGATTTATTTTAACTGCTAATTGTTTCCTCTTGGTTGTACTGGAGTTTCTATTTCAATCACAATTTTTTCATAGAGCAGCATTTTGACTTTCCAAGTATCTCAATTTTAAAAAATACATTCTCCACTAAAAAACAATTTTTAAGTGTCCTCAGAAAGAAGTGGGGTTTTAGTCATTGTTTTTATGTACATTTATTACTTTTTTAATATCCAAAGCAGCATATGCCCATTACGAAATTTGAAACATGATGAAGATATACAAAATAGTATTAATAAACCCTGAGAAGCTGTGGAACACAGTAGGTAGGTGTGTAGACTTAGAGTTGAGCTGCCTGGGCTTAAACTCCAGTCCCATCCATTTCTAGCTCTCTGACCTTGGGCAAGTTGCCCAACCATTCTGGGACCCTACTTCCTCAGCATTAAAATGCAGATAAAAAGTACATATCTTAAGAACCATTGGACCCTGGCTGGTGTGGCTCAGTGGATTGTGTGCCAGCCTGCAAACCAAAGGATCGTGTGTTCAGTCCCAGTCAGAGCACATGCCTGGGTGTGGGCCAGCCAGGTCCCCAGTAGGGGGTGCTTGAGAGGCAACCACACATTGATGCTTCTCTCCCTCTCTTTCTCCATCCCTTCCCCTCTCTCTAAAAATAAATGAATACAATCTTAAAAAAAAGAACTATTGGAAGGAGCAAATGATCTGATACCTGTGAAGTACTACGTCCTAAACCTGATACACGCTGAGCATTCAATAAACACATTTTTAAGTGAAAATTTTGTATATATTAACAATTGTACTATATTGCCAAATAACATACTGTTTTGCAACTTTCTTTTTTTACTAATCCCATTCTTTTTAAAGGCTGCATAGTATGCAATTCTGTGGATGTACCGTAATTTTTTACCCAAACCAAATATGAAGTTTTCTTAATTATTTAACCAAATTGTTGATAAATGGGATCCCCATTTTTTTCTACTAAAACAATGCCATAAGAAATATACTTGAACATAATTTTTATATTCTTATGCAAATATTTTTAAGGATACATTCATAGAGAAGAAATTTATGGGTTATCAAATCAGCATGTGTGCTCCTTGGATTTACACAATTCTATGTCAATTAAGTCTCAGTTAAATAAACAACAGGCCCTGGCTAGTGTGGCTCAGTGTATTGAGAACTCTTAAGAGGTCACCAGTTCGATTCCCAATCAGGGCGCATGCCTGGGTTGCAGGCCAGGTCCCTGTTTGGGGGCGTGTGAGAGGCAACAGATCTATGTTTCTCTCCCTCTCTTTCTCCCTCCTCTGTTTCTAAAAGTAAATAAATAAAATCTTTAAAAAAAAAACAGAAAATGCTCAAAGAATATGAATATTGGAAAAATAATGTAGCTATCACCAAATTCTAAACAACTGTGTTTTAAAAGTAGCTTTTCCAGCACACTTGAGCTGCTACTGTATGGGAACAGTGTTGATAATCTTCAACAATCCAATAGGTGAAAGTATCTTATTGTTTTAATTTGTATTTCTTTAATACCATTCCTCTACCTTTTATAGATTTTATTTTTTTACTCTGGGTTCTTTGCTCATGTCTTTTGCCTATTTTTTGTCAGTTGTATATCTTTTTTAAATAATTTCTGCAAATATTTTATGTATTAAGAAAGAAAAGGAATGTCAATGGATGGAAAATTTCCTTGTTGTAGGACAAGAAAATTACTTCGTTGTCATGGCCCCTGAAAATCTAAGCCCACACTCTAGTAGAAAAGTGCTCCTGACTTTTAAGGAGCAGTGGATATTACAAAAAATGGTAAGGGAAGCAGTTGTTTGTAGGTAAGTTAGAGTTTAAGAAAAGCTTCATAAACACATTTCAGTCAAGGCCTTGAGTTTGGCATTACCTTGGATTTGAAAGAGCCACAAATCATTCAGGACTCAGCGACAATCCAAGGGAGTTAGGAATACTTAGTTCTCAACCAAGTTCCTGCCTTGAATTTCTAAACTTAAACACTGTTCCTGTCTGAATTACACCTTATACCAATATGTACTGGCTTTAGAAGGACAGAACAATGGTCACAAAAACTTTTAAAATGGAAACTAAATCACTGTACTTTCTAGGGTCCTGGGGAAGAAAATTCTTGGGGGATTTAGAACCTAAGCAAAGGGGGTAAAGCCACGTGAACATAAGATACACGAAGCACCTGTGGTATCCAGTGACTTCAGCTGGGCGCTGCAGAACCATGCTCTCAGGTGTCCTGGGAGTGGACATTTTTGAGAAAGACTGCTATGTTTATGGCTTTTGAATTCCCCTCTCTAAGATATTTTTTACTCAGAGACAAAAATGACTCCAGTATATGAATACGTATAAAAATTGCTTTTGATTAAAAAGAAAAAAGAAGCCCTGCCTGGGTTGCTCAGTTAGTTGGAGCATCATCCTGTACACCAAAAGGTTGCTGGTTTGATCCCCCATTGGGGTGCATATGGGATGCAACCACCAATCAATGATGTTTCTCTCTCACATTGATGTTTCTCTCTCATTCTTTCTCTCTCTCTTCCTCTCTCTCTCCCTCCCTCCCTCCCTCTCTCTCTCTCTTTCTCTTTCCCTTCCTCTCTCTAAAGTCAATAAACATATCCTCAGGTGAGGATTTAAAAAAAAATCAGAAGCTAGGATCTTGTCTTCAAATACACAATCTTCTCCCAGGTGAGATAGCTTCACAATGCCCTCTGGCCTTTGAGCTGTCCTCCGAATTTCTGATTTCCCCTCACAGCCTGACTCATCCTTTGCTTATGAAACTCAGCCCCAGCTGTACAGAACATTCAAATTAGAAAAGACAGAAAAGATCTCTCAGTCCACCTTAGCTGAGGAAAGTGAGTCCCAAAGAAGAAAGAGTTGGCGCTGATCTCGTTTCCTCACCCAACTGGCCCTCGGCTTCCTTGAGTTCCCAAGAAAATGATTCATATTTTGCAGCTCTTCTAATGGACGAATGCTTAGGACTTTCTTTGTCCTGAAATTCTTATTTGTGTCTAGTATCAGTCCTTTGGCTGCTATGTGGATGTTAGGTTCCTTCCTTTACCAATATTTCTTTCCTTTCTGCCCCAGCCTTAGTGTAACAGTTTCCCCTCTCTCTGGACTCATCCTGAGTTCCTTTTTTTTTTTTTTTTTCTGTCTGAACTCAGGGCACAGGTACATATTGTTCCTTCTCTAGACAGTTCCACCCCCCCCCCTAGGATTCTCAGGCAATTTTATTGCAATGCTGGTCAACCCAATGCCACCTGCATTATAAGAGTAGCTGAAAGGAATGAACTGGGGTGAAGGCATGGGTCAGTGGGGCCCTGCCACTGGCATTCATAAACAGCAGGGCCACCAGCAGGAAAGATGGAGAAATGAGATTGCAAATGTCACATTCTCCTCAGAGTTCAACCTTACAGGGGAGAGATTTGTCTGGTGAGCTGCTCATTTTTCAAAAGGCACTGAGCAATCAACTGCCCTGGAAAATCCTTATCTGGATGTAGGTACTTCTGTGGGTCTGACAAAGAGCACTCAGGAGTGATAAAAACACAGTTCCTGTCCTGGCTCTGCCCCTTCCAGCTCTGTGACCTTGAAGGCACATGGGTTCTCTTGGCCACAGTTTCCCTTTATGGACGATTAGGAAGTTGGGCTAGAACAATTCCCATCAGCCCCAAGTCATGATGATTCTTCATCACCTACATCTCACCTGCCTTTCTAACTCCCTGTTAATATACCCAACCCCCTGCTACCAGTTCCCCACCTTCCCATGTGCTCAAAGTGCTAAAGAGCCAACTCTCAGACTGGTTTATTCTAAGACCACCACCAGCAGCAGCAAGACCAGAAGATAAACCAGGCTGTCAGGAGGCCACAACCATCCATTCAGCTGTGGGCCTAACGCACTGCCCTGGGGCCCTTTCAGAGCCTCCATTATGGTAGGAAATGAGAATCAAGGACAAAGTCAGCTATAAAAGGGAAATCTTCTGAGTTGGGCCCCTCTCCTCTGTCCTATCGTGCTGTTAGCATGTTTTGAGTTTTTTTTTTTTTTGGGGGGGGGGATTAGAGAAGATACTCTAAAGAAGTACTTGGCCTTAAGTCATAATCTGGCAGGATCCTCTGTTCTCTACCTCCCCAGCCTTGTCCCCCCCAGCCACAGTGCAGAAAAGGGATGACAGAGGTGAAGCTTCTTGGTCCTGCGGGGAGCATTTGCTTCCCTTCCAGAGAAGAAAATTCTGGGTCTTCCCATGGACCTCTCAGGCTTTCACATCCTGCCTTACATTCTTGGTCTGCAAAGTGGGTTGGTCTGAAAACACATCAGTCCTCATTCTGCTTCCTGGGAGGAATGCCGAAAGAATGGGGGGGAAAAAAAGTCAGATGTACTTGTTTTTTTTTTTTTAATTGTTGTTCTTGTACAGTTTTCTGTATTCTACTCCCATCCCATCCCACTGCCCCAGCCCTCCACAGCTCCCTCCCATTTCCACCCCCCCCCAGCTTTTGTCCATGTGTCTTTCATACTTGTTGCTCTAAGCCCTTCCCCTTTTCCCTTGAAATTCCTATCCCTCTCCTCTCTTGTTCTCAATTTCAGTGTCTTTGGTTATATTATGCTTGTTTGTTTGTTCTGTTGATTAGGTTCCTGTTAAAGGTGAGATCATATGGTATTTGTCTTTCACCTCCTGGCTTATTTCACTTAGCATAATGCTCTCCAGTTCCATCCATGCTGTCGCAAAGGGTAGGAGCTCCTTCTTTCTTTCTGTTGCATAGAATTCCATTGTGTAAATGTACCATAGTTTCTTGATCCATTCATTTACTGATGGGCACCTAGGTTGCTTCCAACACTTGGCTATTGTAAATTGTGCTGCTATGAACATTGGGGTGCATAGGTTATTTTGGATTGGTGTTTCAGGGTTCCTAGGATATAATCCTAGCAGTGGAATTGCTGGGTCAAAAGGTAGATCCATTTTTAGTTTTCTTAGAAAATTCCATACTGCTTTCCATAGTGGTTGTACCAGTCTGCAGTCCTACCAACAGTGCACTAGGGTCCCCTGTTCTCCACAACCTCTCCAACACTTGTTGTTTGTTGCTTTGTTTATGATGGCCATTCTGACTGGTGTGAAATGGTATCTCATTGTGGTTTCAATTTGCATCTCTCTGATAGCTAGCGATATCGAGCATCTTTTCATGTGTTTCTGGATCTTCTGTATGTCCTCCTTGGAGAAGTGTCTGTTCAAGTCTTTTGCCCATTTTTTAATTGGGTTGCTTGTCTTCTTAGAGTGGAGTCATGTAAGTTCTTTATATATTTTGGAGATTAAACCCTTGTCTGAGGCATCATTGGCAAATATGTTTTCCCATGCAGTTGGCTCTCTTTTTATTTTAATACTGTTTTCTTTAGCCATGCAGAAGCTTTTTATTTTGATGAGATCCCAAAAAGTCAGACATACTTGTGATGAGACCCCTACAAGTATCAAACAATGAGACTTGAATCTTTCCTATTCAACTGGGAGATTCATATTCTGGAGGAGGGCCCTTAGGTCAAATAGTCCATGTGTCCAGGGGAATGGGACTCTGAACTAGAATTATTCCAGAAAATTCCAGTGTTCTGGGTAACATCATGGCAGAGCACAATGCTAAAAGGAAGGGAAGGAGGAGACCCGAGGGGTGTGTGTGCAGGGTGCTGCTGAGTGCCAGACCACCCACTGCTGTGCCTTGTAGACCCAATGAGCAGCGTCCAGTCGGGGTGCTGCCCACCTCACCCCCTGCCTGCACTGAAGGCCTGCTGAAAACAAGAACACCACCTTCTGCAGTGCCCAAAAGGGACTAATAATGGGGACTCATCCTGAATGTTCCTGAATTATCAGCTTTCTCCAAAGGCACAGAACAAATAAGTCTGGATCCTAAAATGGGCCTGACAAGAGTTAATTTCCTACCCCAGATAAGACCAACTTAGGGATATATTAATTTTCTAAGCAAAGAACTGCTTGTTGTAAACTGAGGCAAAGAGTGACAGCTGCTCTTATGGTATTTTCCTCTGGGGGAGACATGGACCACTCTCAGATGCTATAGATAAATAAAAGGGTGGGCAAAGTAGCTTTGCAGTTGTGAGTATGTGAAACACAGAGTTTATTCTTACGTGCTTATTTATTAATTTGTATTTTTCCATACGAACAACATCAAACCTACTTTTCCGCACCCCTACATGTAGATGAACTAAAAGAGTGAGCTGTGCTATTAAAACCTCTACTAAGGACAGGCGCTGGCTATGCCCCAGGACAGCAAGGACAGACAAGACTGTTCCCTTCCCACAGAACTTCAACGCGTTGAAACTCGGGGTTGAACTCAGGTCTGCCTGAACCCAAATGAGTCTTTTCATCAATGGCAATCTGATAGGAGAGAAAGAAAGTGTTGTTTTAATTTATTTAATTTTTAATGTTGTTCATCTTTTCATGTATTGGCCATTCACATATTTATTGTCAATTGCCAGATCATGTTTTTTGCCCCATTTTCTACATTCTTCTTCTTTATTGATTTGTAAGAGTTCTACATACATAGGGATAATTGCCTTGCCCTTTGTAAGTAACAAATGTTATATTAAACCATATTGTATGTAGTGTCTGAGGTTTTTGGGGGGGGCTGTTTTTTTTTTAAGCATGCATCTTTGATCTGTCTGGTATTCATTTTGGTATGAGACATGTGGACAGGGGTCCATTTGCCCCAGTGGTCTGACATTTATTCCAACAATATCTGTCAGAGCTTTAATTTCCCCCACTCAATTGAAAGATCACCCTATCATGATATTTAAAAATTTAATCTTTTTTGCTTCACATCATCCAAAAGTAACACCATTTGTATATGTGGACAATTGAGCAGGTTCTGTTGAAAGCTAGTCTGCAGCGTTGAGATGGGTCCACCTCACTCACAGCTGCACCATGTGCCCAGGATCGGGCTCAGAACACGTCCTGGTAGGGTGTCTGCGGAGGGAAGGAACAAACACATCAGTGAATGCAGACCTCAGAGTGGCTGCTGTATAATATCGGAGGTGCCAACCAGCTTCAAAGGAGTAAGAAGTTTAGAATGAATGACTCCCGTGTCCAGGATAAGAATAAAAATATGCAGGATAGGAGCCCAAAACTGCTAAGTTTCCCTTTGTCACTCCAGGTAATAAGATATTATTTGTCTAAAGATTGTACATTTCAACGTTCAGTGATTTAAGTATTTTGTTATAATTTTTAAGGTCAGTTTTGGTAGGCCCTGACAAAAGGGGTATTTCCCCTTCAGGTACTTCCAAAAATACCTATTAAGCATGTGGTCATTAGAGAGAGCGACCTAGCATTCGGCACTGCGCTCTGGTTCACCAGGATTTCCCCTGACGGAACCTCACGTAGGGACATTCACCCCCAGCTCCACCTGATACAGGCACTCCACCACATGGAGGAGACTGGTGCATTCCGGAGCTGTGCCTGCTCTATCTTGCCAGTAGCTTCTTTCTTTCTAAAAATCTGGGAATCAAGGTTGGGCCCCAAGTCCTCTCCCTAAGTCTTACTTCTGCTTGCTCCTCATCCCCCAAAAAAGCTGTTCTCGCCTAGGTGGAACAAGGGTTCCCACCTAGCTGCCAAGATTGCAAGACCCCAAATTCCAGGACTATCCTCATTTCAAATAACCTGTCCTGTTGTCAAACCATGTCAGGCCAGGACAAGGATGACCAGCCCTGATGTTTGGCCTGATGGCCCAGGCTCCTGACTCTGTGACGGGGCTGCTGGTGAGGGACCTGGGGCCCTCATTTTCCTGTACCATGGAGCCATGGACATTCTGAAGTTCCTTAAACAGCTGTTTCTGGCCAGTTGACCCAAGTTTTTTCACCGTTCCTAGCATTCAGTGAAATAAGGAGGTCTCCAAAAAAAACATGCTTGTCAGTACAATGTCCATCAGCAAAGCTTCAGTCCTAGTCTGGGCCCCGGATCCCTGGATCCAATTTGGGCAAGAAGCTGACTCTCCTTCCTCCTCCCGGCAGGTGGTGATCGAGTCAGACCTGTACTCTTCCCGGCCCCTGGAGCTGCTGCCGCACCGCAGTGACCGCCATGACAGCGAGGGCCGCAGGTCTGGCCGGCTGCAGAGTCCGTGGCAGCAGGGACTCCACCCTGCCAAGACCCCCGCCAGACCAGGTATGTGTGCCCTGGCCTGACCCCTGTTCCCAGCACCTCTCTGGGAAACAATGACTTACTTAGAGCAGCCACCGCAGTGTCTGCATCCTGGCTTATCTGACTGCATCTCAGTCTTCCCTAGTGTCCTCGGTCACTGCAGGTGAGCAGAGCACCTGTGGCATGGGGACCACTCTCTTCCCCCGTGCATGCTGCTTCCCGCTCTCAGTGCACCGGCTCTCAGACCCTATCTGCAGCAGTCCCCACAACACCTTCTACCTGTAAAAATCGCTTCTGGTGTGTGTAGTGAGCAAAGATGCTTCCACCTACCATCTTGCCCACAGGAAGCCCTGCTGAATTCAGGAGGAGATGAAAGTTGTTATGTTCCAGGGGAGAGAAACCCAGTGTAGTCATAACCCACAAAGCAGAAGAAGCCTACATTGTTTATTCTATAGGCAGTGTGTGTGAAATTATACAGACTCTCTACAAACTACCATCTTAAAATCTCCCCATCTTAAATTTAAATGACTTAGGCTAGTTCAACACTCTATAAAAAGAATTTTGTGACAAATTTGTTTCAAAAGCTGGAAAGTGTGGTCTTACCTTTCACACTATGTTTATAAATGGCTTCCCCTCAAGCAATCCAACATTCGTTTTCCTCTAGCGTGCTGAAGCCTGCGATGGTATTTCGCCTTTAATTGCTGGTTTAGGTTATGTCTGTTATGCCCACAGCCTAAAATTATTTATACTTTAACTCCAGAAATACACAATGAAATGTCTGGGATATCCTTCACAAAGCCTTGGTGTGTCAACAATTTTGTATGTCACAAAAACTGAAATAGAACTCCACTGAGTATGTCCCTTCACGCATCGCTCTTCTCTAAAGTTTCTTTGACTACTGACTCCGTGATCCCGTTTTTATGATCCTATTAGAGGAATGCATAGAGCAACTTATATTCTCTAGTTGGGTGATTACCCATGTGCATACGTATGTAGAATGAAAGCATCAGGAAAACCACAATCTGCCTTGCAAATTACAAGGAGACAAATTTTTCTCTACATCTATATATAGGTGAGTGGGTGGTTGCATGTGTGTGTAGAAGGAGAAAAAGAGAATATCTTCACTACAAAATCATAAAGTAGATTTAGAGCCGTGTTTCTCAAAGTTAAATGTACAAAAGCATCACCTGAGAATCTTGTTACCCAGATTCCAATTCAGTAAGACCGAGGAAGGCCCCAGATTTTATGTTTCTAATAAGCTTCCAGATGATGCTGAGGATGTTGGTCCGAGAACAGCAAATTGATTGGCAAGGATTTACAGATGATTTAATGGGTGGTTCTCAAAGTGGGGTCCTCAGAGCAGCAGAATGGCCTGGGCACTTGCTAGAAATGCAAATATTGGGTCCCACGTGAGATTTATTGAATCAGAAATGCTGGGGTGGGGCATACCATCTGTGTTTTAGTACCCCCCAGCTTATCCCAATGCCCACAGAAGGTAGAGAACCACTGATCTATTGCACCACCCCTGCCAATTTACAGAAGAGGAAACTGAAACCATGGAAACTGTGAATTACCCAAGGTCTCACTGCTGGTTAGCAACAGAACTGAGATTAAATCTCAGATCTCCTGATTTCCTAGTTAACGCCTCTTCCCCACGGAGAATAATGTCTTCCCAACTGTCTCATTTTAGGGGACACTTTCCTTCCTTTCTAAGTAGCTTATGGAAGCTTGAACTGACCAAGTCAGTCTTTTATTCTGAACGAGGAGAACAGTAAGTTATGAAATGGAGAGAATCTGCCCAACATGTGACAGTCAGCTCATGCAAGGAATGTGCTAGACAGGTTTAGAAGGAAAAAAAAAGAAAAGATTGAGCCAGGCATTGATTCAACCGTCAGTTCCTAGAATCTGATAGATTCTAGAGGGTGGGGGGGAGAGGGTGGGTTTCTGACCCAGAGCCGGACCCAGGGCTCTCCACAGGAAGGAAGGCTTGGCACCTGCCATCAGCAGGCATCGTCTCCCATCTTCCTGTCAGGGGACGTGTGTCTCCAGGGACCTCAGATCTGGGGACTTGTTTCTTTTCTGGGCTGCAGGAGACAGCTTCTGAATGTTGTAGCCTCCTCCCGTGGGAGAAAGATTCTCTGAGAGTGTTGGAAATTTTGGGGACTCTGAAGGCAGAGGCTCAGCTGAGAAATGCTTTCAACAGAGTGGGTTGAACCTCAGGTGCCTGGAAAGGAGAAACCCCACCTCCTGGGCCTGGGAGAACTGGTCACTTGTGGAACCTCTCCACCAAGACGTCCTCAGGCACCTCAGGATCAACTTTTTCAAATGGAGCTCATCTTCCCATTCAGACCTCTCTCCCTTTCTCAGTTGGGGCTGCTATCCAACTTCCCTGCAAGTCACTGTATAGGCATATAGGTGTGTTCCCCTATACGCCTTCCCTCCCCCACCCCCACCCTGCCCACCACTTCACACACTGAAAGCTGCAGTGTCGGCTCGTGGACATGTCTCACCCCTCCCTCTTGGAACCTCCCTCAGGCTACCTGGACTCAGTGTCCCTTCATCATCCCTTGTGTGTAGCAGCCAACCCTGGCCCTCAGCCACCAGTCCCCCTCCCTCCACGAGGCCACCAGAAGCGTCCTTCTAAAGCTGAAATCTGCCTCTGCCATTCTTCTCCTTTAAACACTGTCATCACCACCTGCAAACCACTTGTGCCATGACTGAGGCCCTCCAGGACCTGTCCTCTGCTGATGTCTCCAGGGCCACCTCCTGTGACACTCCTGTCCCTGCCAGTCCATGCACAGAGTGACCCTGAGCTTCTGTGCAATCCTGTGACCTCTCCCTTACACATTTCCCTGGACCTTCGCTGACACTTTTCTCTCTGCGGACTGCCCTCCCTGGGTCTGTCCGCCTGGCAAACTCCTCCCGGACTAGGCTAGGGTCTCTGGGTCTAACCTCTCCAGCCCTGCAAGACGAAAGAGGACTGTTGGCTGACTTCATCAAAATTGTTATGTCTTATTAAAGCCTCAGGACTCTCATCTACAATGTGGGGGCTATGATGACAGCTACCTGTCAGGGTTATGGTGAGGATCATATCAGATAATGTGTGTGTTTTATACTCAGCACAGTGCCTGACACAGTAAATACTCAAAAAAAAAAAAAAAAAAAAAGAGCTGCTATCATTACTTTTGCCCGGGCACTGTACATCACGGTTTGATGTTGGCAGTCTTGTGACTTTGTCTAATTGGCTCGGAGATGTTTTCCTGGGGGTGAGGGTGCTTTACTTCTATAGGCTTGAGAGTGATAGGACGGGGCTCATCCTGGAATGTCTGTCCCAGGGGAGGACGACATTGAAAGCCACCTCCCCTACCCTCACCCCCCTGCCTGGTGCCAGGTCCCTCACCTCAGCACCTGGATTCTCAGAAGCTGCAGGCTTCAAAGTAGAAACTACTCAGAAGTAGGTTGGGCCCCGGGAATAAAGGCATAGCAAGAAGGTTCTCAGGCCCCTCTCGGACAGCCAAGGTTCAGGATTCTGCAATTACTCCACATCAGGGTCCTATGCTTCCCACCGCAGGCAGAACTTCTCTGCTCATTTTTGAAGAGGGGTGTCCAGGAGCACAAAGGTAAATAATTGGTCCAAGCCTTAAAGACTTCATTCCTGATAATCTCTGTGATCTGGCACCTTAGGAAGGAGGGCAATGCTGAGGCCATATTCTCTGAGCACCTACTTGTTAGACCTTAGGTCTTGCCCCCTGGAAGGGCACCAGCGGGTCAAGTGACCCCCTCAGCAGTTACCCTGATGCCCGATCCTACTGCTCGATTCTGCTGCTTGCTACAAGGCCTTTAGAAATTCCTGACTTGCATTGGAAAAGAATGAAATCTTACCTTTTGTGACAGCATGGATGGACCTCGCAGGTATGATGCTAAGTGAAATAAGTCAGACAGAGGCAAACACCATATGATTTCACTTATATGTAGAATTTAAAGAACAAAATAAGCAAACAAAATAGAAACAGAACAGACTGACAGTTGTCAGGGGGGAGGGGCTTTGGAGGGCTGGGTGAACAAGATGACGGGTTTAAGAAGTACAAATTGGTAGTTACAGAAAGTCGCAAGGGTGTAAAGTACAGCATAAAGGATATAGTTAATAATATTGTGATAACTTTGTATGGGGCCAGGTGGGTACTTGAAACACTGGGGGGACCACTCAATAAAGTATACGGTCTTTTAACCACTATGTTGTACACCTGAAACTAACACAGAATAATATTGAATATAAACTGTAATTTAAAAATAAAAAATATATGTCAAAGATAATTTTTTTAAAAGACAGAAATAAATCCCTGGCTTGAAAATCGATGCAGACCCAAGGGAGACAGAACAGTGAGCGGTGTGTCCTCCGTTCGCCTTTGCAGGGGGCATTGCCGAGCCCAAGGCTGCAAACCTGTGTGGGAGTCGAGCCTATGGAAAGTCTCTGGTGAGTACGTAAGCCTGGGGAATTGTATCCGCTGTGCCCTGCCTGTGCCACGACGAGGGACTTTGGGCCAGTTCTGAGGTTTCTTTTCTCTTACCATCCGTCACCCTGCGGCACACCACTGGTGGCTGCTGTCTTTCTTGCCAGATTCAGCTCTTAGGCAGACAGAAGATGTTACCTAGCAGGCATCTCAAACATGGGGGGAAGAAGTGTTTTATGGCTGGCCCCTGTCCAGTGGAAATGCCCGACCAATTCCCAAAGGCAGTTACAGGGAGAAAGACATGGAAAGGGTCTCGAGCATTGTGAAAACACAAAGCGCCAGTCATCTCAGGGCAGGACGCATCCGGAGGGCATCTGCTCTGGCTCAGGTTCTCTGGGAGCCGACTCGAGATTTGGGGTGTAGCATTAGAGATGTGCAGTAGGAATCAGTACCTGTGACACTGCCACCCAGGCCCGACCCCTCCCCGTGAGAGCTCTGGGGCGAGTGTTGCCCACCTGGGCTGTCCCCAGTTGGGGCCCAACGGCCAGATCTTTGTGTTCCCTCCTCACCCTGTCACGGCGTGTGGAGTGCCCCAGGAGGAATATCGTGACCTCGGACCATGTGGCCCTTCTGCAGCTGAGACGGACCTGAGGGAGCTGAGAGCCATCTGTTGCCTATCCTGCCCTGAAGGGCAGCCATTGGGTGGCGTATGTCCAGATCTAGCTCAGTGTCGATCTGAAAAATATAATCTCCTACATCTCCTCTGAGCATGAACTTGGGCACCCCCTGGTTAGCACAGCAGGGGTGGGGGTGCAATTGGCTCGGGCTTCCTGTGCTCGATGAGCGTCAGCCCTCAAGATGCATGTATTGTGCCTGTGAGAACTGAGAGAGATCCTACAGATTGTCTGGCCCAGCCCGTCGTCCTACGGAACAAACTGCACAAAGTTGTGAGCACTTAGTGCCTGGTCTGAGCAGGAAATCTAACCTAAGTATCTTATCAAGTCATCCTTCCCCCAGGAAAACCACACAATGGGAAAGGATGGGACAAGTGACCCTTTCCTCTGGGCCTAAGACAGTGGGGCTGGGGTGCTGCAGCTCATCAGAGGCTGGAGAGCAATTCAGAGCTCACACAGCTAAGTCTGATCCAACACTGAGATGTAGGGAAGGACGTCAGGCTCCGGGACAGTGGGGAAGAAGGCGGGTAGGTGTAGGTTTCTCCCACTGCTGGCATGATGGGAAGGGAGAGCTCCCAAGAGACCACAAGGTGGCACAGTAACTCTGCGCATGACCTCTGGCCGGTTCAGGAGAGAGGGGAGATGTGAATCATGCTGTCCTCCACCTGGAATTTCTCAGCAATTCCAGGAATATGGTGACCTTAAATCTTCAGTGGCTTGGGGTGGAGGAACAAAGCATAGCATACGTCCACTGTCAGGGCAGCCTCTGGACCGGGCCCAGGTTAGGCCGTCAGTTAATTTTCACTTCAGAACATATTTCTTGAGTGCTCCCTGCCTCCATTAGCAAAGCTGAAGAGGGCCACCAAAGGTTAAGTCCCGGACCATGCCACACACTGAGCAACCTTTCTGGGGACTAGAAAAATGGACAAACATACGAAACAAGTAGAGAACCATAAAAAGACAGAATTGGTGGGGTGCTAAAACATGTCACAGGCAGGCAGTGCTGTGGGGATGTGAGGACAGAGAGAAATCAATTTGGGCCACCAGCCTGAGGGGAGGCTTCCTGGAGGAGGTGGGCTTGAAGGGCAGGCAGTGACGAGGAGCCATCCAGAGAGGGAAAGAAACACCTAGAGAAGACGTGGAACTGGGCATGAGCATTGGGGAAGGCAGGCGTGGCCCTGCTGGGACTGGGACCGCTGGTACCCGTGGGGGTGACAGAAGGCAGAGCTGTGTAGGTAGGTGGAGTCAGCTCTGAGGGGGCTTGAAGTCTACCCCTCAGTGGGGAAGCCCCGCAAATCCAGGAGGGACCTGGGGTGGAGCATGTGGCAAGGAGGCCCCAGGTGACCAGCGCGGAAGGCTGCAGCAGAGGAAGTAGTGAGAATGGCAGAAATCGAGGCAGTATTGCAAAATAAGAACCTGCACAATTTGACAGCAAAGGAGGCACAGGCAACGGGGGTGTAAGGGGGACAAAATCCTCAGGTAAGACTGAGCTGCTCTCTCTCAAGTTTCTTCTCAAAGAGTGGTGCCAGTACTAGCAGCGCCTAGGAACTTGCTAGAAATGCATATTCTCAGGCCCACGTCAGACCTACTGAATCGACACCCAGGTGGGCGCAGCAAGGCACTAACAAGCCCTCCAGGGGAGTCTGATGCCCACCCAAGTGCAAGGGCCATTGCCCTGGGTTGATGGTGGTTCAACTTAGCCATCCCCCTTTCGAATGGCTCCAGTCGTACCAGAGTTGGGACCACAGCTACATCCTCACATTCTCTTCCCCTTCCTCACAACCCAGATTCCCCCCGTGGCCCGGATCTCAGTGAAGGCCCCCGCAGCTGTCCTGGAGGCGGCAGCCACGGGCTCAGAGAACAGAGCTGTTCTGACAAGAGGGTGAGTGCTGTGCCTCCAGCCCACTGCCTGCAGGGCGCCCCACCTGCTCCAGGCAGAGCAGCAGAGAAGAGTAACAGGTGGCCTGGTTGACAGACTCTCGAGATGCTCACACAAAATCCATGCCAGCTGCAAATTCCCTCTTAATGAGGGCGATCATCCTGGGTGACTGTTTCCCTGGGATGAATCGGAAGCCTTTCTGATGGTTTCCACTTCATTAACACTACTCTTTAGACCGGAGAACTGTCACTTGGAAGATTTTTAGTTAATTAGATCAATGTAATCAGAGTCCACATGCAGAGCTTCCCACGGGCATGCTGGGGTCAGAAATGCCTCCTAAATGAGGTTAGGTCCCCTGCCCAAAGGTAAAGAAGTAAGTAAGATACAAAGGTTTCAAACCAAATGTGTTATCCCCCACGTTACTATTTCCTCTGACCCAGAACCAGCTGCTAGCTCGCAGGAGTGGGTAATCCCTGCGCTGCCCTCTCACTGCCTTTAGGGGGCGCACTAGAAAGGTGGCGGGCAGTCGTCTTAAACTCAGTTCTCCTTGGCCGTTTAAGTCCCCCCCATCATCCTCCATGCTGCAGGCGGCAGTCAAGTGGTGCTGCTTGCCCAGCGCATCGCTGCCTTTCTAGGACGTCAGGCAAGTTATTCAGAACCCCCCCCCCCCGCCCTCATCTATTTACAACAAACAAACAAACAAGACACGGGGATGAATGCGATAATGTGTGAAGAGCTTAGCACAAGCCGTCGCTATCATTTTCCAAGAAACTTACAGTCCAGTAGTTGGAAAGACACGCACTTGAGAACATCTTAGAGGCGGGTATGTGAGGGGCTGCTGGCTAAACCATCGGTGCAGGTGGCGCATACCTGGAACACTGTGGGAGTTCGAGGAGAAACAGACCAGGGCAAAGCCCTTCTAGACCAAAGAAAGCCATCCAGAAAGAATTGTGAAAGCCAAGTTATTCAGCATATTGGGACCTAATGGGAAAAAAACTAAGAAAATGTTTGGATCGTATTAAGTTCTAGTAGCAAGTTGTTCTCAGTAGCAATGACTTTGGGCGACTGCTGAAATAGGCCAGCAGAAAGTTACCGCGCCTCAGCAGAGGCCAACCTTACCAGCCTACGCAGCTGCGTTGCCAAGGCTTCCAAATGTATCCTTTCTCTCTAAGCTCACACATTCTCATCTCGTTTTGTTCCCAGGCCCCAGCTACTGACGAGTAAGGCCATTTCTCTCACGGAGAGAAAGTGAGGGGAAAAATGAACATTTGTGGAGGCCTACATTGTGCTTTACTTTCTCATTTTTCTCCTCACAAAAGTCCCATTTTGCATAGGAAGAAACTGAGGCTGGTTGAGGTGAAGCCCCTGGCCTGAGGTCACACAGTAAGCAGGGAGCAGGACTCAATCCCTAGGCTCATGCTCTTTCCGTAGCCAATGCTTTGGGACATCCACCCTCCCCAACAAGTCTGTTCAAGCAGAGGAGGGAGGGGTGGGGAAGTGGAACTTAGGACAAGAGCAGAACTTCAGGGCCGTAAACCAGTGTCCAAGGCCATCTCCTTCCCTCACCTTTTTCGGGGATCTCCCAGGCAGAGTCATTCTTGCATGCGTCCCAATGGTGACCCTCCCTCCCGGTCACAGGAGGTGTAAGCAGGGGAAGAATAAGAGCACAGGCTTCTCCTCTTCAGAGAAAAAAGTAAGTCTGGCTCAGTGAAGTGACTACCCTCCCCACACACCCCTGGCTTTTCTTTAGATCCAGACATCGCAAGAAGATGGCTGAAGAGTACCCAACCCTTCCCCAGGGAGCAGAAGCCTCCCTGCCACTGACAGGGAGCGTGTCATGCGGCATCCCCAGCATCCTCCGGAGAATGTGGACGAGGCATAAGAAGAAGTCTGAATATGTGGGAGCTACCAACAGCGCCTTTGAGGCTGACTAAAGGCGACCTTCCCCAGGTGCCTTGCGTTGGCCAAAATTCACCGCATGGGGAGAAAGCTGGGCTGGAATGGAGCCACACTTACCTCCGAGAGCAGCTGGTCTGAACACGTACATCATCCTCCCTTACTACCCGATCACCTGGCTAATGACTCACGAAAGGAACGTCCCTTGAAGGCCAAAGAAAATTGTTCTTTCTCAGAATCGCTAAAGCCCCTGGTCTGAAAGTGACTTTGGGAGGTCATAAGCTTATATTCCTATCTTTAAGCAAAACCACACCAAAATAAAATTTCCCCAGCCCATTTTAAAAACTCCCAAGGAAGGAAACCCGGGGTTCTTCCACCTTCCTTGGGAGTGCTTCTACTGTGTGTGATTCCTGGTACAAATGTAAGAGCTTGATGTTTGAGGCACTCGTAAAGACAATGGTTCTCACTGCTCCCGTTGTCGCATTGATTGCATTTTGAGGGGTACGATTTTCAATGACAAAGCACTGCGTATTTACTTAGTAGTGCAAATACCTGCCTGAGAGGAATGTCGGGATGGATTTGGATGATCATTTGGCATGATTGCATGAATTTTCTATTCTTTTATGTGCAGTTTTTAATAGAAAAATATGATTAAAAGTTAAATGTTGAATGCTAACATTTTCTGAAATGACATAGTCTAGTGGAATTAGTAATACTTTGGTATAACGACGACTTCAACTTTTGAAAGTGCTTTCCTATCCATTAACTCTTCTCTTCTCAATTGTTCCCAGTGTCCAGGTGGGAGAGGCCTTACAGGTTGTGTGACTAGATATCAGACAGTGGACCTGGGTACCAGCTCCTCCACTTCTCCACCAGACTCCTTGCTTTGCTACCCTAGCAACTGACCTGAGGAAGGTTTTGAGTAGTAGGAATGTGTCTCTGGGAGCAATCTTTGAAGGGAAGAATTTCATAACGACGGAACAATTAGTGTTTTAAATGAAGTACATTATTACGCATTAGGTTAAACCAGAAGAAACTGTCGTGTTTGTAGGTCAAAGCCAATTGATTATCAATTTCATTTAGTTCCACCTAAGGTGTAATATTATGCTTTCCTTCTTTTAATGGGAATGTCATTATCAACTCCGTGGTCAACATCAGTAGCCTTAAAGGAAATGTGATAATGACAGCTGTCACTTACGAAATGCCTCCTGCGTCCGGGCATGAGCACTTTATGTCCACTGTCCCAGTCTTTCTAACAGCTCTGAGTTAGGTGGCCTTACCCATTTAACAGGTACCATTTAAAGAGGTTAAATGATTAGTCTGAAGGCACCTAATCGTATGGGTGTCAGGCTTCAATGCCTGTGTTATATCTACTTCTTCACACAGAGCACTTCAGAACATAGAGAAGAACCGAGGTTAGTAAATAATTTTGATCTCAGATGCTAACCACAGTTGATTGGCTGAGGCTGTGTGGAGTTCTGTGTGGAGATGGAATCCAAGATGAAAGAGTGCAGGGATCAATTAGTATTACCTGCCTGTGGAGGGGCTCAGGGACCTATGCCTTGCGTATTGTCATCTGTGGTTTCAAGCCTTCCCCTAGAAGCTTAAGTTATCTCAGCTAATTCAGAGGCTTAAATTAATCCAACTCACTTAACAAAACCTGACACTCCATGGTGAAATTTAATCTAAGACTAGTTGGAAATTGCCATGTCTTGGTACAAAGGAGAATTTGGCCACATTACTGGTTTTGGACTCAGCTGCTATTTATATGCTGCTGCTCCGTGACCATGAGTTGCTCTTTGCTAAGTTATCTGTTTCCTTATCTCCATGTGAACTGTGAGAAGGTGTGTGAGGGGGTGTTTAAGATGCTTCGACTTCTGCCTTTCACCTCGCTGATCTCTGCACTGCAACTGTTGTTTAAGATTTTGCAAACTCAGTCCTTGCATCTGAATACGATTTGGAGATTAGGGTATCAACTGCTCTTTCAATGAGGGCCTGGTCTCAAAGGTCTAATAGTGTTACTGGGTAGATAATGGAGCCAGGAACAAAGTTAGAGAGCAAACAGGGGATTTATGCTGGGCCTATCAATCAGAGTATCCTAAGACTATTTATTTTAACTTATTTAATTTATAACTGATGTCCTCTATTTGTATGTGGTAGCTGGAGATTTCTGTAGGATGGAATTAGCTTATTTATTTTTAATTTAAATATCTCATGATGAAGTGTTTACCTTGTATAAAACATTTCATTGATTAATTCAAATAAAAATGAAATATGCTTTGTCTGTGACATTAATAAACCACAAGAGCTTGCCTAAGACTCCTTCACTGAGTGAGAAAGAAGACTTACATGGCGGACAGAATTGTGTACATGGACCTCATTGCTCCTTTACCTAAATGAAAAGGATTGTGAGAAAGAACTCAGCGTGTTCTTTTCATCCTAAGGCAATATCTGGTTTGGATATTACAGGCCCTGCCCAGCAATCAACGCCAGGACCCTTTCTGGTGGGACCTGGCCTGGTCTGACCTGTCTTCTCTGTGCTCACTGTCCTCTCTGCGCTCACCCTCCTCCCAGCTGATGCTGACCCCTTAGTCTCTGCCACAGACCCTGGGGGTCCAGTGGCCATTGCCAGCCTGCTGGCCTTTCACCCCTGCAGTGAGGGACGATGCAGCTTTTTTCCTCTGTGCTCATTTCATGGTCGGCCTCACTGGAGACTGCCCACTGTGACTCATGTCACAGCCACTTGTAGAAAATGCCAGGGCTAGCTGCAGAGGGCAAGCCGGGAATGCTGGAGCAGGGAGTCTTCTAACATCAGAGGTAACAGGGTTTCCAGGACATTTAGGGTAATAAAATCAGTCGCTTGTGTTAGGACCAAGTCTAGTCAAATATTTCAGTTCTTACTTGAGTGATCTCTGTGGCAGTCCCCCCTACCCCTCCCAGTACTTGGTTGCCTTCAGAGCAGGCAGATGGGCAGTGGGTAGGAAAAGCAGCAGCAGCCAGAGCCCAATTTTAAAAGGAATCACGTGACACATTGACTCTAAATTGGCAGAGACCGAGGGACAAGCAAAGAAAAATAGAAGATGAATCGCCTAAAGATTAGAATTGCACTTAGTTTTTAATTTCTTATAAGAATGTCAGCCTCTTTTGAGAGGTTTTGGGTAAATCCATCACCCCAGGGCCCAGAGAGAGAGAGATCTCATTCTGCAGACAAGGCCACATGCCTAGGAAAAAGAAATGGAAGGGGGAGGTCAGTTTGGGCCCAGGACCAGGCTCACCCCTATTAATGCCCTTCGTTGGGAAAGAGCATATAGATTAGTGAAAGGTGTGTGCTGCCCAGGGAGTGGAAGCTGAGCAAGTTAACATGTGACACATCCATTGACAGGACAGCAGGCCGGTGCTGACCTGGTTCCCAGCCTCTGTGGGGGGCTGTGGAGAAGCCAAGCAGGGAAGCTCTTACCTTCCTTCCCCTGCATTCCAGAAGAGCTCAGAAGTCCGCAGCCCTGGGCTGGCCCCTCAGCACAGGTTGCCATGAGGCTAAACCCCCTTCCCTAGGGGGCAAGCAGCCAGGCCTTTGCCTGTTGGCTTAAGAGGAGCCTGTGCTTTTCCAGGAAGGACAGGGGATCTGGATCTTGCACAGCCCCAAATAAGGGGATGTACCTGGAATTCTGGCCAAGTGAGGACGGAAGTTTTGTACTCCATCTGGGCCCCAGGCACTCTCACAGAGAGGCCCCACTTCGATATCAGACTCCGTGGAGCTCAGGATTCTACCCAGCCTGGAATTGTGGGGGCGGGAGTACAGGGGACACCAGGAGTTAGGAACCCTGATGAACAAGACACAGGTATTTTTGAAGTGCCACAGCTAGTGCTGCAAGTGTGATCACATCTCTGGGTGACAGCATTCAGATACAGGGCAAGAGGCAAAGCGAACAATGGAAATGGCTCCTTTGTTTCACTCAGGTCTAGTTCTGCCCACGGCAAAAGTGTAGGGAGGGCAGGCTTGTTCTCAGTTTCTCAGCGTCCTCCACCCTCAGCCTCTGCCATCTCCCCACGTGCACACACACACGTACACACAGATACATATACGTGTATACACTTACACACATACACATGTACATTCACACACATACACTCACACATTACACACACGCCTGTCCTTTCTGCTCCTTTCTTCCTTGCCCCACACTCTGCTCCTGGACCTCCGCTGGGGCCTGAGCCCATCGGGTGTCCTCTGCCTGCTCAGGGCTCCCACCTCCTTCATCCCACCCAGTGCCTCCCATCTTGGGCACCCCACACTCTGAACTTCCCTGACTGCTGGACACACTCACTGGCTGTGGGAGCTTGAGCAGTGTTAAACGTCACAGAGAGTGTTTCCTGAGTAGTTGGAAGGGAAATGTAGTCTCTTCCTTCACATGTTCTAGAAAATATTAAACAAAGTAATTGGTGTTGATATGTAAATGGCATGTGCTGGTAGGCAGGGCGTGTGAGAAAACATTGCATTGCCCCCACCTGGCTGGTAATGGCCAGTGCCCAGAACTCCCTCCTCGACTCTGGGGACCCAGCCCTCCCCTGGGACTCTTGCAGGCCTCCCCACAGATCAGCAGCCTGGCACTGTGGAGGGGCAAGTGGGGGCTCCAGGACCCACTCAGTACTGTGACCAGTGTTTGTTTCCATTGGTCATTTGCTGAAGCTACACCACTTATTAAAAATGTGGACTTTCCTCCTGCAGACAATGTATTTGAATGTGCCTGTCTGGTAAGCTGAGGCACAGACCACAGAACTGTAAGGGTGCACTGAGGTGTGGATGGGCAACTGTTTAAGCTGTTCCCAGTCACTTATGCCTTCGAGTAGGGGAGTGAGGGAATGGAGAAGAGGTTTCCTTAGGTACCAGGAGGCACCGTGAAAGGAAGGGGTGAAATGCTGAGGGAATGAAGGGTTAGAAAGATCCCAAATGGGGAAGCAAATTCTGGCTACCTTCGCCACTTTGTCTAGAGTCCTGTTTATCCCCCACCAGCATTTTAAATTCCTTGGATTCAACGTGCAGTATTCCCCAGCAGCAAACGTCCTCCGCAAAGAAGAAAGGAAAGGGTCCTACTCACTGGTGCCACGCACCACGGACACCTGGATGTGAAGGATGGTGGGAATGAGCACCAGACTCCACGCAGGAAGCCCGGTTCTCAGGCTCAGCCCCACACTGACTCGAAGACCTGCGGTGTGCCTGTGTGTGTGCATGCATGTGCCCATGTTCATATGTGTAGTGTGTTTCATCTTAGTCAAGCTGCTTGAGCTTCTTTGAGCCTCCATTGCCCCTTATCTGTGAAACATGGATTAAATGACCTGTGCGTGGGCCTCACAGGCTGATGAAAAATCAGAAGAGAGCTGGTACATAAAAGGGCTTTATAAATTGTGAATCGCTTCTCTAACATATGGTGTTATGATAATCCACTCCATTCAAAAGGAAGCTGGGCTGGGAGTGGGGAGAAGTGACTCAGGAAGCTCAGACAGGAGTGAGAGCTGAAGAGCTAGTCAGGAACTGAAAATAGAATCATTGTCAGAGTCCAGGGCCAGACTCCTGGGGCCAGGCCCACCAGTGGCTGGCAGACAGGGACTCCAGGCTACCTGCTCCCCGCTGGTGTGGCCTGTGGGGCAAGTGCCTGCAGCCTGAGGCAGCCACGCTGCCAGCCAGGTCGATGCAGCCAGCAGCCCTGGCTCACAGGCAGGAGTGGAGGGCGGTGACCATCCTTGGACTTCACTGTGAATTCAAACGGCTCGCTCTCTCCAGGAGCTGCCAAATGCTGCCAAATGCTGCCCTGGCCTCTTGCCTACACTCCCTACCAGAAAAATTAGCCCTCACATGAAACCTATGAAGCAGGCTGGCCCAGGAGACCGCTGGCCCTGCCACATGCTTTGGCCCGGGATGGAAGCTGACCCTTTAGCTCAGAAGCAGGTAACAGACACCTGCACCTACAGGACTGAAGACTGAGGAACTTCCGAAGGATCAGCGTCTGGAGGAAAGCTGGCCTGCTGGGGCGTAACTAGGCAGGGATTTGATGTTTCACAAACAAACATCACACCAAGACATTCCTGCTGCTTGTTCAGGCCAAGGAAAGCGAGGTAATAACTCAAGGAGCAATGACCTCATCCGGAAAGCAGGCTCCCCAGGCTCTCACACAAACCCCACATCCCCAAACAACCCAGGAGACTGAGTTTGTCCTGAAAAAAATCGCAGAGTGGCACTGCCCTGTAGAAAGAACAGATGGCCAGTTTAGGAGCAGTCTGGGAGTCCGGGATGGAGCTTTAATCCTCCGATGTAGAGAAACTGCTGTCCCAGGGGAGAGAGGTTGGGATGGGGGAGTTTTCAGCCTCAGGGTCCTGCCTTCTTGCCATGACGTAAAGGAACCAGAGCAAAGAGAAAGCTATTTGTCGTCTCAGCTCTCTAGGGACCTGGCCAGGCCCTGGACATCAGCGTGCTACCTCAGCAGCATGGGGAGCTGGGTGTGGTTGGGACCCGGCTCAGCCCGGTCCTGCTTCATTTCCCCCATCTGCTGCTTTGCTCTTCCCCAGGATGTGGGGGGAGGTACAGGCTAGGGAAGGAAGTAAGAAGTAGGGAGGAAAAGGGAGGCCTGATGTTCTGGCTGTTTATTCCCTGCTCCTTGAGCCTGAGAAGAGGCAGAAAGCCATTCCCAGCCTTTGAAACTGGATAAACACACCCACAGGTGCCCAGGGCTGTGTGCCAGGGGCTACCTGAAGCCACAAACTAACCCCCACACGGCTTCCTGGCCCCACCCCCCAGCCAAGGTGTGGCAGACGTCTTTAAGATAAATGCAGCTGTATTAACAGGAGCAAACATTTATTGGGTATTTACTACGTGTCAGACACTGTGCTTAAAGTGTCTTGGCTCATGCAGTCCTCCAGAAATGCTGTGATACAGTTTTTTCCTTTACCCCCTTTGTCTACAGAAGCTCAAAGAATGTATTAGCTTGTCTGAGGTGACACAGCTATTGGTAGCAGGCCTGAAGGTGAACCCAGGCAGACTGACTTTGGGCCCACTGCCTGTGGATGTCCAATTTTATATACCTGCCCTAAGGGGGCCTTACTGGGGGCAAGGGCCATGTGCCTGGCCCAGGGCCTTTCTCTATACAAAGACATGGGCAGCTGGCCTTGAAGGAAAGGGCAGCTTTCCAGAGAGGACAAACTTTACTCAAATATTTTAATTAAAGTCTAAGGCATTCTTTGGAGTTATTATACCAAAACAATAAATTATATATCTTATTATTTATATATAAATCTTCCTCCTTCCCTTCCTTTTCCTTCTTAAACAACTCAGTCCTAAAGTCATCTGGCCTGGCAAGGCAAGATAGGCCTTGATGCCGGCTGAGGGGGCCATCAGAGACACAGTGACCCAGAGGGGCCGGAGGACTGGATCTTTTTGATTTAAAGGACACTACTGGGACAATTAGAGAAAGGTGAGGGGTGCACAGATACAGATGGCGGTCGTGCAGCTAGATTAGTTCCCCGATTGGACAGGTCTGTTGGGGCTATGCAGGGAAATGTCTTTATGTGGGAGGCATCATGCCAGCAACTTAATCTTAATTTTTTCATTATTACTTTGACCTTCTCATTTACTTTTAAAACAAGCTAACCATGCATATATTCTCGTTGGGAAAAAAAATCAAACAATACAGAAACTATTCATTGAAAAATGTAAGTATCCTGCCCTCCCCTTCGATCTCAGTACCTTTTTCAGAAGTCACTGCTATCATCCACATGGTATTTCCATAGAATACAAATAGGTAGGCAAGAGAGTAGATTCTTCAAAGTTCTCAACACAAGGAAAAACTTTGTAACTATGTGAGATGATGGTTGGTAACTAAATTATTGTAGGGATCATTTCACAGTGTATATATATACATCAAGTCATGATCCTGTACACCTGAAACTAACAGAATGTTGTATGTAAATTACATCTCATTAAAACTAGAAAAAATAAAATAGCCAAGAAAAAAATAATAATTTTTAAAATTTTTCACTATAAAAAAAGAATACCATTGTTAAACTTTCATTACATTGGTTGTTAAAGTCAAAAAAGGTTAATAAAATACAGGTTACCAGGGGGAAGAAACAAATATCTAGGCAACTTACTTTTAGATAGTTCAGGAGAAAAAATGTTCTTTGCACTATGCTTTCAATTTCTCTGTGAAGTTTGGGATTGTTTTAAAAAAGTAGTTTCATTGAAAAGAAAGCACACACACACACAAACCATGAACCTGGGAAGAAAATTTTTAGGTTGGAGCCCTCAGGGCATATCTCCACGGTCTTCTGCTCATAGAGGCACTAAAGGAAAAATGTTTGGGCAGTCTGGCCATATCCACGCCAAGCTGTCTGGAAACAGCAGGTAGCCTGAGCTCAATGAGCAGTTCACACCCTCCCGCCTCCACTTGGGAGTGCCAGAAGAAAAGATTACAGCGTGTCACCAACTGCAGGTTCTCCAGGGCTTGGATACTCACAGCCCCGTCCCCACCCATCACTCCCAGAGCAAAAATGCCTGCAAGGCCTCATCACACTTTCTTGATTGCAATAGAAAATCACTCTAAAGAAGAAATGGTCCTTGTACTCTGGGTTCACTCTACACAAGGCTGGAGCTCTTCCCGTACTAGTTAAGACTGATGGAGAAATTTGTGGAAAGGAGGATGGTGTGAGAAAGTCAGGCTCCTAAAGTGTCTTCCCTACACACCTGTTGCACCTACCTGCCCCTCTGCGCTCAGGTCAAAGGGCATGGACATCCCCATTTCCAATGATCTAACTATTTTGTTGGATAGTCTCTCATTGTAAGGACCAAGAGAAGGAAAGAAACTCCTCCAGTGTTCCTGACCAAAACCACAGCTAATTTTTAGAAGGAGGAAATGCAGCCTGATGCTTCAGGGAGCCAGGAGGAGCCAGTCAGGCCCTCAGCCAGCCCATTACTCAGCAGGTGAGCTGATTTGGAAAGACGGGGGTTGAGTCCCAGTGTCCAGGGCAACAGCACAAACAGTGTGGAGGCGTACAGGTCAATGCCCTGGGCTCCCTTACAGCAAATTCCTGAGTAATGTGTGCTGGGAGGGGGCAGCGCACAAGAAAAAACAGGTAGGCTGCTTCTTTTTTTTTTTAAAGGGAAAGAACAACGTACTTGTTTACTGAAATATCAATTCAATGTTTGGTTATTCACAGATTAGCTCCATGTCATCTCCATTTAGAATGTAATACAAGTCTCAGTTGTACAGTATTGTTCTGTTCCAAGATGCTCTAAAGCAACAGAGGCATTAATTATGAGTGCAGAAGGAGCAATGGCAGCCAAAGTCATAGCACCATTATTGTTCCAGGGTAGGCTTCTCAGTGTGAGAACAGTTTTCCAACCTGGAAATATCCCAAGCTCTTTATTCTGCCTGGAAATGCAGTTAATACCAAAAAAAAAAAAAAAGCCCATGGGCTGAATTCCCACCTAAGTAATTCCTATAGTGCTGCGGACCTCCAGGATGAGAGCCCCCCCCCCCCACAAAACCTGAATTTGTGACCAGGATTAAGAAACACACCCTCCTCCACAATTTAATTTTGTGTTTTGAAATGCAATCTGCCTTCCCTATAAGACAACTAAAAGTAAAACTGATTCTAGGGAAAAACAGACTTTAACAGGGCCTAAGTGGGAATCACATGGCAAGCAATAGAAAGAGGTGGTTAGGGGACTTGAGACTGCAGAAATGAGCAGGGTATTTGAGATGGCAGTCAGAAAGAAAAAGCGAAAGAAGAGGAGACTAAAAAAGCTTAGGGTCAGAAAGAATTATTTCAGACAGGAAATTGTGCTGAACACTGGGAATGCAAAAAAGAAAAAATAGACCATGTTCTGGAAAAGAGCAACAGTCTAGATCAAGACACCAACAAAATCAATTAGAAAACAACACAATCTGTGTCACCGTGGAGGAATTTACAGCGTGCTAAGGGGAAAGAAAACAGTGAGCATCTGACTGGGGTCGGGGGTGGTGTTCAGGGACATTTGAGCTAGGTATTGAAAAATGAGTATAAGTTTTGCCACAAAAAAGAGAAAAGGCCTGAGGGCATTCCAAAGATAAGTCAGCTAGAAAGGACTTGAAGGAAAAGGTCCACAAAACCAACCAGTTTAGAGAAATTCTGTTACAGTGAGAGCAGGGAGAGTTCTTGGGCAAGAGGTCTACACCCTTTGCATTTGGGGAATGGCAATACTGGTCAGCCTGAACTCAAGGGGATGGAAGGCAGGGGAGGAGAGAGAATGGTCTGGATTATACTTTGCATGTCAACTTTTACCTTAGATGACATGTCCATAATATAGGGGAAATAATTGCTGCTCTGAAAAGTTATAGTAAGAACAGACATATGGTAAGCATAGCAAATTATCTAACATGGTCACCAAATGATATATATTTTTGAAGCTATTATTTATTTATTTATTTCTGTGTTTGTTTGTTTGTTTTAGAGACAGGGAAGTGAAGGAGAAAGGGAGAGAAACATTGATGTGAGAGAGAAAAATCGATCAGTTTGCTCTCTCGTGTGCCCTGACCAGGAACCAAACCTGAAACCCAGGCATGCACCCCAACCGGAAAGCAGACAGGCAAACTTTCATTCTTGGGGACTTGCCCCAACCTACTGAGCCACACCAGGCAGGGACCAAATGTTAATTTTTAAATAAATATTTGTTGAATTAAAAGTTAACCACTCTAGCCCTGCCTGGGTGGCTCAGTTGGTTGCAGCATCGTCCTGCACATCAAAGAGTTGTGGGTTTGATCTTTGATCCGGGAGCATACCTGAGGCAACCGATCAACGTTTCTCTCTCACATCAATGTTTTTCTCTCCCTCCCTCCTTCTCTTTCTCTCTCTCTCTCTCCCTTCCTCTTTCGAAATTCAATAAATATATCCTTACTTGAGGATTTAAAAAAGTAGTTAACCACTCTAAATCAGCTCACCCTGAGGAAATCAACCCAATCCATTTCTCTCCTGGGAACTAGAATGCTTAAGAAAGTGGGGTTGGTAGCGTAACCTCTAAAGAAAAGAAAAAAAGCCCTTTCAACCCTCCCAACTGTGTGAAGGGAACTGCAGGAGGGGCACTGACATGGCCCCAGTGACAGTTCGTACCCCCGCCTCCATCCCTGTAAGGTCATTGGTTGCCCCTGGATTGCTGAGGTCATTCCTGAATGGAGGGATGGGTGGCTCTGAGGTTTGGAGCTCAGTGCAGTGACACAGTCACTGAGCACTGTGGCACCTATGGTCCAGGAACAAATGTGACCCCACCCCTGGCCATGCCCCTTGGAAGAAGGAACTCTGGGCAAGGGACATGGAACCAAAGTTCAAGGGAAAGATACTGTTTGGGGCTGAATCATTCCACCGCAAAAGGTAACATATTAAAGTCCCAACCCCAGTACCTCAGAATGTGACCTTATTTGGGATAGGGTCTTTATAGATGTCATTAAGTTAAAATAAGGTCATTATAGTGGGTCCCAATCCAATATGACTGGTGTCCTTGTAAGAAGGGAAGTTCGGGCACAGTGGCGGCTTAGAGGGAAGAAGATGTGAAGAGATGTGAAGAAAAGATGCATCTTCTGGAGAGGACAGCCATCTATAAGCCAAGGGGAGAGGCCTGGAACAGATCCTTCCCTCCCAGCCCTCAAAGGAGCCAACCCTACTGACACCTCAATTTTGGATTTCTAGTATCAGAACTGTGAGAAAAGAAACTTTTGTTGTCTAAGCTACACAGACTGTGGTATTTTGTTATGGCAGCCCGAGCTGAGTATAACCCCTGCATGGATGAGCTCGCTCTAGGCCAGGGCCCCTCGTACGCTGTATGTTCATGATGTGGGTGGGCATCCGGTGGCTCTGCATCATGCCCACTGCTTCAGGGGCTGTTGAGGTCAGGGTTCGATATTTGTGACAATGTCGCTTCCCTACCAACTGTAGTTCTTTAGAGGCCAACTGTGTCTTGTTCCCCTGTGAACAATAGCACTTTGGGGTCTCCCAAAAAGTATCTCCTGGGCATGTAAATGAAAAGTAGAAACAGGATATAATCTAATTTTATGTTTAGAATATATAAAGAATACATGCCAAAACATTCATAGAGATTATCTTTGATGTGGGAGCATGGATGATTTAATTTTTATTATTTTCATATCAGTGTTTACCTCTCACAATAAATGTATATTACTATGATGGTAAGATAAAGGAGAGGGTATTTTACTTGTCTTACTGTACTTGAATAACCAGAGCTGCTGCTCACCGAGACACTAAGATTGGAATTTAGGCTCATTCCCTTGCCGATCACATCTAGGTGAAGACCTGAACCAGAGTGATTGTCCCTCTGTCCTTCTGAGCCCAGGGCACAGGTTCTCACATAAAATACAGTCCCCAAGTCATCTGCCAGCCCTAAGTCCTATGGTATGGAGAGAGCTTCCAGCATAGAACACAGTTCCCAGCAGTCCAGGAGGGAGCAAGGAGCAAGGCCAAGAGTGGTACCTGCCCTGGAGGCCACAGAAAAGCTTTCTAGACATTCATGTTGGATGGTCCAGTGAAATAGGCCTATGTCCATTTGTGGAGTTCGCAAGACCATGGTCACCCTGTCTCCTACAAAACATGTCAAGGATTTGCACAGACTACAGCTCACCCTTGGGCAAGTTTAGCACCCACTGTGTAACATAAATGGTCCTGAGATCCTCCAGCCAAAATGATCTCTTACTTTTTCCAACAAGATCTCAAAGCCAGAAACCACCAAAGTCTACTGTGTCCCCCCACGATACACATTATATTTTACACAAACCAATGCCCCTGGATTAAATGCTCACCACCAGAACGGAACAGATTCATTCACTTTGTGTTCCCTGTAGTGACTATTAGAATAACTGAATTATCTAAATCAATGCCTGAATGATCAAAATCAACCTTCTAGCTTGCTTTTGATCATATGATTTAAAATCCCATGCTATAAGCAGCAGTGACTAGAGCTTAATTTTAACATCTCCACAATCTTCCTTTCAAAACACCTGGCAGTTAACCACCTTCGGGCTGAAAGGTTTGTGTGCAGAAACCAACAAGGGATATGTCAAATGCCAAACATGGTCCTGGGGCTCCCCCAAGGAAGAGCTGAGACCACCGCAGGAAGACCAGTTTGCCAGGATGGCACTTTTTGTTAGTGAAATTTACTAGATTAGGAAAAGCAGCTGAGTCACCCTAAAGTCTTCATCCTTTCAAGAATGAGTTTGTATCTTATTAAAGTTACATCTCCTTCCTTGATACCCACTCAAAAGAGGTCCAGGCAGATCTGGACTTCTCAACCAGAGGGTACCATAGGTTAGTATGGGCATTAAAAACAAAACAAAACAAAATAAAAAAAAAACAAACAAACAATAAACAAGGGTTCAGATATCAGTGGTCCAATTTGCTCTAAATCCTTAGTGAGGCCTGGCCAGGTAGCTCAGTTGCTTAGAGCATCATCCCCATATGCCAAAGTTTCGAGTTCAATCCCTGGTCAGGGCACAAACAAGAATCAACCAATGAATGCAACAACATGGAACCAATAAATGGAACAACAAATTGATGTCTCTCTCTTTGTCTCTCCTCCCCCCTTCCTCTCTGTCTCTCAAATCAATTTTAAAAATCATTAGTGAATGTGTGAGTTTTGTTAATTTTTATTTCACCTTCACTTCATTTCACTGTGGCCCCCATTTTCCTGAAGAGGAGAGAGAATCCCAAAGGGCACCCTTATTTAAATATTCAGGTATATCATTTAATATTTGCTTATAATTTATATCTAACCTGTTTCTAGAACTCCTTAAGCACTTCAATCAACACCTGAGTAGGACTGAGATGAAGGAGAAGTGTTGGGGAAGACTAGGCGACCAGGGACCTCAGGTTGGGCCAAGTGTTTGTGAGCCACTATTACAGGCTCAGCACCTGTTCTCACAAATACGTGCTCTCAGGCCACCTCGTTTTCTAAGTGAGGAAGTGGAGGCTCAGAGACATTCAATAATTTGTCCAAGGTCACACAGATCCTAAATATGTTTGCGTTTGCATCAGTCCTAGAGTGGCCAATTACCCACAGGTGCAATATATCAGAAGAACTAGACAGGCAAGTGTGAAAAGACTATCTTCAAAAAAAAAAAAGGAAACCACTTGAAAATGTTTTCAAACGATGGCTACTTGAGCATGACCAGCAATAACCTCTTTTGAAAGGGGAAATAATTTGGCTACTCGTGGTTAAGAAATATCGCCCCACCCTCAATCTTACCTACGGAGTCAGCCAGCTAGCTCCCTGCTTACTGTGCCCTCCACTTGAGTCATATGAATGCAGGGATGGGAAAAAGGGGAAATCCATTCAACTTCTGAAGTCTTCTTTCAGGAATGAGTGACTCAGATGCCATTGACAGATTCCCTACCCATCCAATAGCCTTATTTGGGAGGCACATGCTTTCAGTGCATATTTAAAGGCACTGAGGCTTCCAGGGCCCCAATTTTTAGCATGTGGCTGAATTCTGGGCCCCGACTCTGCAGATAAAATCTTCAGAAATCTCTGGAGCATGCAATTTAACTTGCCTGACCCTCAGTGTCTTTGTATATGAAATGAGGGTAACAACAACAAAATGAGGGTAATAGACAGAAATTGTGAAGAATAAGTAAAATAGGGAAGTAATGAAATCGGCACATAGTAGGTGCTGGATCACTGTGAATTCCTTCTGAATTTCCAGGAGAAAGGAAGAGGAGTCCTTTAAATAACAAACGGTGGTCAGCCAAAGCACTTCCCTGTTGATTTCATTTCTTCAACAACCTCGAGTTCAGGGCCCACTGGGAAGTGGAGAAGGCAGTTGGGATGGAGGTAGAGTCCATTAATAATGCAATGAGATAAATGCAGAAACAGGGGCAGAACAAAGAGGTAGGGGCCCCTGAGGAAGACTGATTAGCTTTTCTGGGTGTGAGGAGGACCCCAGGGAAAAGTGGGATTAGACAGGGTCAAGAGTATGGGGTTGCTAAAGGGAGAGAAAGCATATTAGGCAAAGTATACAGCAAGAGCTAAAACACAGAGGCCTCAGGGAGTGGAAGACAGCCCATTTGAGGGGAGAGGGGTGTCTGGTGGGAAAGGATGAAAGATAAAACTGGAAAGGGGCCACAGGGCAGGTGGCTAAGGACCTAGAACGCCATGCTAAGCAGAAGTTTTAGACTCTGGCTGGCAGTGGCAGGTGTACGAAGCGCGCAGAAGAAGAGTGCTCTGAAGGGTTCTCTGTTACAGAAAGCTCTCAGCAGCAGCTCTGTCTATGATGGGAGGGAGCGTGCCAAAATGTTGAAAAGTGACAAAAAGAAATGAGAACAGGGAAGTAAGGAAGAAAGGCTAAGAGCCTGAGTATTTCATGGGCTCTATAATTAACATTTGAATAATTACATGGATTCTAGTAAGAACTTCCCAGGGATTCATAAAACCTAAAACTCTGTGTATGGCAACTGCTATGTGCTATGTGATGTGCCCTTCCTAGGGGTACATTCCAGAGCATGACTGGGAGCCTATGGCATCCGAAAGGACATTCCATCCAGTCGATTCCAGATGGCCCTTCTCCTCAGGCAATGAGGTCCGCTCCTGGGGGACCCAAGTTTCCACACACCTTTATGTCTTTTCCTGGACTCCATTTTCTCCATTTTCTCATGCCCTGGAATACAGTCTTATAGTTTTGCTTTGCCCAGGAATTTACCCATATATTCATTTAGCAAACATTTGTGAAAACCTACTATGTGCTAGCAGTATGAAGTTTATTAGGAAAAATATAGAGGTATAAGGAACAGATGGCTTTCATCTTCAAGGAGATGACTCTAGTGTATAACGTAGCTGTAATAAAATGAAATCAGCTAAACAGGCCGTAAGAACAGCACAGAAAAGACATTATGGGGATTCAAGGTGGGAGAGGTGATTTGAAAAACTTAGTTATTGCACAGAATTTGAAAATTATGTATTTGGTCCTTGCTTCTCAAGGTGTTGACCACAGGACCAGAACACAGGCATCACCTGGGAGCCTGTTAGAAATGCAGAATTATAGACTCCACCCAGACCTACTGAACCAGGGTCCATATTCTAATAAGATCCTCTGGTGGTGTCTGTGCACATTCAAATTTGAGAAGCACTGGTTTAGAGCCCATACGGTCTTAAGGAAAGCTTGTTTTAAATATGGTGTGTGTTTTTTTTTAACAAACAACAAGCAGAAAGTGATCAAAACGAAACTCCTTGTGTTGTGAGATTAGCCTAACCACAACATAATCTGTCAAAATTAGTACTCTTCCTTAATGCATCTTATATTTCCAATTCTCCTTTATTCAATCTGAGAGGGATGCAGGTGTGTGGGGCTGTGAAAAGAAGGGGAAGAAATGGGTCCTCCCTGGGAGGCAGACGGGCTGGCAAGCTACCAGTGGATTCAGTTCCAGAAAATGAAGCCTTTGTGCTTTGAGCTGGTCTGACGCCATTTGCTCTTAGATCTCCGTTTCACCTTGCCTCACAGCTGTCCTTTGTCACCACGTTGGCAGCAATGCATGTGTTCTTATGCTGGTTTCATTTTATATATGGATTGGGAAACATTTGTTGACTACCTACTAAGTGTATAACATGAGCTAAATGCTCTCAGGTACATAAAGGTGTGCTCAAAGATGCATAGAAATAATTATAACAATAGGTAGACAGCAAGTAATACCAAAGACTATGAACGTTCAGATAAGGGAAAGAACATTCCTAGCTCAGGAAATCCAGGAAGGCTTCATGAGGGAGGCAGCAGAACCAGGTAGGCCTTAAACGATGATTAGGATTTTAAGAGGTCGATATGGAATTAGAGTATTTTATTGTAGAAAGAGCATGAAAAAGTATGGAATTGCAGAGAGGAGGGCTTTCTCTGAGGAGATGGAAGATTCTGAGGAGTGGGACAGCAAGCTGGAAACAAAGTCTTGGAGTTAGGTCATAGATGGCCTCAAATGCCCAAATGTGGGCAGCAGGAAGTCAAAGATTTTGAGGGAGAGCAATGACATGATCATATCTGTCCTTCGGAGTTTTTATGCACGAGGCGTTTTTACAGCTGAGGGAACGATTGAGAAAGGGTAAGAATTTATGAGACTCTCCTATTTTTTTTCCAACAAGTCCCAGTTGAAGACACAGATATTACTCTTTTCTGTCATGTTCTTCCATCTCCCCACTCCCCCACCCTCCTGCCACCATGCAGTCAACATATATATGTTCAGCATCTCAAAGTGAACAGGGCCTGGGGAGCAGCACAGCCCTGTTCCCAGGAAGGTGGCCACAGGGCATGGGTGTGTTACAATGGAAAGCACTAAAGCCACGGACTTATCGAAGTCTGGGTGGTTATGACTATCATCCTCAGAAAGGAGAGGATGATCAGATAGGAAAGCCCATTTCACAACAACCTCCTTCACCTGGACTTGTTTCTGGGTATGTGCTGTTCTAAGAAGAAACATCCAGTCCCTTTTTCTGTGAACTTGATTCTTCTTTGTCATGTCAACATCACTGACACAGGAACTAGACAGAACTGTAGAGCCATTTTGCCAATTTCCTCATTTAATGGAGGGGCTGAATGACTTCTCCAATTGCAGCTGGTCGAGCTAGAGTAGAGCCTTTGAAATATATATAAATGTAAAAGCTGGAGGAGGATCTCTAGCATCCCCCACCCTGGGAAGGATGGGCTTCTGGGCCGCCCATGTCCACAGGCCATGTGTGCCCAGCTGTCCCAGCCTCACGCTGGGCTGCAGGCCAGTGGGAGAGGCCCTTCAACAGCGAGTACAAGGGGTGCGGTACCTCTGATGGCGGAAGCAGCTGACACACCTGTATCCAGCATGCTGAGAGCCTGTTTTCCTTCTTAAAAACAAAAATGTAAATGAATTTTACACCGTTTAGAAGAGAATTTTTAAGTTAAGAACATGCAACTTATTGTGGTTGGCCTAGACCAAAATGCAAAGAGGTTGGTGTGAAATTCCTTTCTCGATAGGAACTAAGTGAGACATGCAACACACTCAGTTGCTTCCCATTGGAGGTGAGAAGGAGTGGAGTCATCACTCTCCTCTCTCTGCAGTCCTTGTGGAGGATGTGCGTGGGGATCAAGTCCCTGCTGACGAAGTGCGCAGGGCTTACTGCTCCTCAAAGAGGGAAAGACAGACACCTTCTCCAAGTCAGTGGTCACAGGTCTCACCACCTCAGAATATCTCCTCATGCTTTAACTGCCTTGTGCTTTGATTTAAACTTATAAAGAAGAAAAGAGATAGCCCGTTAAATAAGGCATCAAACTCTGCAAGTCCCTGGCAGAGTTTCCTTTGACCTGGGCTTCCCCCTATCACCTTGGCTAAAACATAAGCCAGAGCTCCTATTTCCAGAACAGCCTTGGTCAATCTGAGGACAGAGGCTTGCTTTGGCCCCTCATTTATAGAAACAAGGCAAGATTCACAGGCTCAAAGCAAGCCCATGTCAGAAAACACAGAAGCCAGAAAGACTGGGCTCCCCAAGAGTAAGGTAGGGACAGATCAGAGCATTCTGTCACCCAGCCAGCCAGCTTGATGGGGAAGGATAAGGGCTGGACAGTAAGAAAATAGTCTGCTTTTTCACTGTAGATCAGCAGTGTTGAGTTGAATATAATGCATTCCACAAATGTAATGTTAATTTTTCTAGAAGCTGAATTTTTATAAGCAAGAAGAAAAAGAGAAATTAATTTTAATATTTTTATTTAGCCCAGTGTATCCAATATAATGTCCTTTCAACATGTAGCCAATACAAATTATTAGTGAGATATTTTACATTCTCTTTTGTCTTAAATCTTTAAAATCTGGTGTGTATTTTCCACACAAGCACATCTGAAGTCAAACCAGCAACATTTCAAGTGCTGAAGAGCCACACATAGTTAATGGCCATAGTATTAAACCCCTCGGAGTCAGTATTCTAGAAAGAGGCAGGCTGCCTATTGCAGTAGGGGAGGAGGGGGGCTGGTTGCCAGGGAAGATGCCACCATAAGTATTGCAAATAATGTCACTGTCATTATCATCAGAGTCTTTACAGAGCTTATTCTATACCCTGACCCTGTAAACTGGGACTTATTCTCTCCTGATTAGCACTAAGGAAACAGGGTCAATAATGAAGGCTGGTCCACAGTCACACCATAAAGAAGTGGGTGTGGGATCCTGACCCCTCGTGCTGGCCACACAACGCCCTGGAAAAGCCCTGGTTCCAGGGAACAGTTCCTGACACTCCAAACGACTTTCTGTGACTCTGTTCTGTCTGGCCCCATACAGATTTCGCTCTCTATGGAGAAGAGCAATGACACAGTCCCCAACACAGATGGACGCCTGTGTATATTATCCAGGAAAATATGGGTTTGTGGGAAGGTGGGATCCAAGCAGGTGGCCGTGGGCGAATGTGTCAGAAGTGGCTTTTCAAGCTGCCCGGCAGTGCCTTCTCTCTTCACTCCCCTCCCATGGGGTCCCTCTGCAGGACTCTCACCCTGGTCTGCCTGTCCTCTCTCTCACACTTACTGCAGATCCCTCCCAGAGCCTCATGTCCCCGTAACACATTTGGGCTGCATGCCATTACCTGCATGCTCTGCTCTCTGCTTAAGTAATGGACTGCACTAATGTGTTAGACCTGGGGTCACCGCTAAAGATATAAGGGGGAACTTTTGGAGAGGACACCTAGATCTGAAGAAGAGAAGTCAGCAGAGCAGATGCTGGGGAGCTAGAGGGGCTTTTACACTATCTCACTCCATGTCTGCTGCTCCAGAAGAGCAGTATTCTAGAACTGAGTGCTCTGTTCAAATCTGAACAGGGCTTTTACCACCAGATGCATTTCATCTAATGGTTCCCAAGCCTCAGCCTCCACGATTCATTTTTACTAAAATCACTTCTGCTTCAGACCTGGAGAAAGGCCGTCCCAGTAGTCAGAGGCCATGGGGCATGTGGTGCAGATAAAGTATGACTTTGCCAGCTTGTGTCCTACCACCCACCACACACACACACACACACACACACACACACACACACACACACGGAGAGAAAACACAAATCAACACCTGGTCAGGAAGCCACACACAACTCCCACCTGCCAGGTCTTGCTTTGCCCAGGAGGAACACTAGGCTAAGATATAAACTAGGGGGTTCTCTCTAAGGGTCCCATGTCCCTCCCCACTCCCCACAGTGTCCTTTCTCTCCCCACATGCATGCACCCTAGGCCCAGCACAAGTCCATCCCTCGCTGACATCCTTTGCATTCAAAGAGTTCTCACAACGGCCAGTCGTGCTTGGTGGAGCACAAACATCACCCTGCTCTCTGCTCCCTGAAAGGCCATATGGAAACTCCCTGTCATTGTTGGCCCACATCTGACAGAGCAAAAGGCTTTTATCTCAGAGGGAAAGAGCCTAGTGTCTGAGCAGCAACCCCGCCCCAACACAAAGTCAAAAAGACATTGGCCCAAAGGGCCTGTCGCAGAGAAAGAGGTTTTTTGTTGTTGCTGTTTTTTTTTAATTTTCTCTTCCCGCCAAAATGTCTGCACCCCCAGACGCAGCAGCAGGTCCGTGGAGAGCCTGCCATCTGACCCCCTCGCATGTCCCTAATTGCCTCCCATCTGGTGTCTGGCACACACAAAGGCCTCCACCTGGCCCTGCCCAGCCTTTCTCCAGGCCGTTTTGTGCATTTCTGGGGCCCAGGCTGGGGCTGTCCCCTGCCAGGCCTGGTCGGGCACATGCTGGTAGACACCTGGACTAGGACCATCTGAGGTCACTCAGGAAAGGAGGACAAAGACCTGGCCCAGGGTGCATGGCCAGGGGTCTCAGCTTTCCAGGGTGGACACCGAGGACATTCTGTTAGCCCAGGACTGACAGGTGATGTTGATGGATTGGCCCTCAGCCAGAGAAAGCGGATGTTGGAGCCCTAGGTCCTACCAGGGTTGGCAATGTGCATCAAAACACATGGGCCTATGACTCAGCAGCCCCCAGCTCCTAAGAACATGTCCTAGCCTGAGAATCAGAAGAGCCCAGTGACAGAGCTGTCCCCAATTCAGAAGGGCCCAATGACAAGGCTTCCAGGGTTTCACAGCACCATCTTTCTGTGTAATAGCAAAATTTTGGAAATAGATCTAGCAATTCATAACAAGCTGGGTTACATAAATAGTGGAAATAACCACACTATCAAACACTGTATAATAATTTAAGATGATGCTGGAGACCGGTGTATGTTGATATCAAAGGATAGCCACAAAAACATTCTCAAATTTAAAAGGCAAGTTGCAAAATGACATGTGCCATGCAACTAGATTGTTATACATATATAATGTGTATATACATGTATGTATGTATGAATGTGTGTATGAATTATACACATCAAGATGTTAACTAATTATTTCTGTGTATTAAGTTTATGCTGATTTCATCTTCCTATTTTTATTATCTCTATTTTATTATTTTCACTTATTTTCTATAATTGAATGTGCATTACTTGATAATGAAAAATGAAATTAAAAATGAATGCTGTCTTGTTTGCTTATAAGTGTTATTTAAAACCATGGACTTGATGAGGGAAAATATAGAGGAGGGAACAGGGTCCAGGGCAGAGGCCTGGGGAATCCATCCAATACTTAGAAGTTGGGCATAGGAGGAGGAGAGGACAGGAAAGGGAACCAAGAAAAGGCAACCAGTAAGAAAGGAGAAAAACCAGAAGGATCCCAGAGGCCAAGTGAAAGAAGTGGTTCAGACAGAAGTAGCTCTGTCACATGTCCCTAAGAGGTCACATCATAAGACTAGGACAGCAAACTGAGCTTTGGTCTGGCAAGAGGGAATGTTATCAGAAGAAGAGGGAAGGTGAGGAAGTGGAGCTTTGCTGAATGAGCAGCAGATAAATGGAAGATGAAGGGCTTGGTGTCCACCGAGAGAGGAATTTTTTTTTTTAAGGTGGGAGATACTTCAACACTGTTGTGGGATGATGAGAATGCTCAAGGAACAAGGGATGCTGGGAGAGAAAGGAGAATTTCACATGCACCCAGCTTGGAGAGAAGAGGCTTGCTCTGCTCAAGGAGGGAAGGGCAGGCCAGGAGCAGGCTGGACAGTTCACCCTCTACAAGGAGAACACGAGTGCTATACAGTGGGCACCATGCAGGCAGCTTGGCATAGCAGGAGGGGGTGGGGGAGACAGGGTATTTCTAGGCTGATTGTCACTACTTTAAAAAAAAAAGGAGCAAGCTGAGAGTGAACAGAAGTCTTAGGAGAGAGAAGGAGAGCAGGATGCTCTCAGAGCAGGCAGACTCAGCTGTCCAGGGGCATGGGACTGTGGCATCAATGTACACAAGATCAGTCGGCACCCTGTGTTTGCCTCTAGTCACCCTCCAGTGCTCTGTGCGTGAGGAGACTTGCCCAGGGTGATGGAGGAGGTGAGCAGAGGCCTTCAGGAAGGCTGCCCCGCAGAAATTTTCTCACGCTGGAACATTTTGCTGTACACAGCTGTTTCCACTGCTGAGGAAAGTACAATCTGACTTAACCTAGAGGTCGCACCCTGCAGAAAGCTGCAGGAGGTGCCCCCATGAAGGACATGATTATTAATTAGGTACCTGTTATCAGTTTCTAAAATTAAAGTAGGAGTTCCCTGAGGGCTAGAAATCTTTATCTTGACTTGTTAGGACAGAACTTTAAAAAAAAAATTAGTAGGAGCTCAATAAATCCGTGTTGAAGGAAGAAAGTGAGGAAGGGAAGAAAGGAGGAAGGGAGGGAAGGAGACAGGAAGGAGGAAGAAATTTCTTCCTTTCAAAATTTAGGAAATCAAAGCTGTAAAAAGTAAGCATAGGTCCAAATCCTGCTTATAAAATCAACCAAGAGTTACACATAATTATTTGTTGTATTATTAGACACATGATTAAAGCTCCAGGGAACTTGCATATGATTTGCTTACAGTTATTGTCCTAGTGTAATTAGTAGTAAGAACACATGTCAGGCTCCCAACTGTCCTTAGGTTAGATGACAAATTAGGTGACCATATGGTCACCCCAGTTAGAGCTACTATCATCTAGTCAACCAAGGCCTCTGAGTCACTGTCCCCTGCAAACTCCCATCAGCCCCTCAGAACCCAGTGGACACTGAGTACAGACTGAGGGCAGTTACCTGGGTCAAAGCCTCCAGAACAATCTGCAAATTGAAAATCTGAACTTTTTCATATTTTTTTATGTGGTTCAGTAACAGATTCTCACTTTTGACCCTCCTTCCACAGCCCTACAGTATTACATGTGAGTGTAAACTGAGTATATCTTTTAAAATGTTTTGGTTTTATTTTCTCGTTTTGTCACTATTTTATTGGTTAGGCACATCAAACAAAACTGAATTAATTTCTAACAGTTTTTTTGAGGTATAATCTACATACCATAAAATTTGTGTTTTAATTGTCGACTCAATAGTTTCTAGTAAATTCAGAGTTGTGCAACCAAACGATACAACAAAAATTCAACTAATTTACTTATATAATGGAAAATTATGCATATCTTGAGCTTTCTATTAAAATGATTATTTAATGAATTTAATTCCATCCCTAAATATACACTTCCTAACACACACATATTCTCTCTCCTAATTTTTTTTATGTCTCAGGAAATGACTTCATCTCAACTCTTAAGATGATAAATGTGAACTATAATTATCACATTCTCTAGTGTGATAGTACTTTAGTATTTTTTCTCCAGACATACTCCATCTTATGTTTGCATGAAAAGGGAAGGATATAACCATAAATGAGAAGATAGCTCTCTCCTTATAAAATAGGAGAAAGATGATAGCTGATATCTGTTGATTTAATTACACAGCCCAGAGTTCTGTCTCCAGGGTTCCCCTCCTCACTCTCACCAAGCATCACACCTCCTCAGCCAGCTACTCAAGCTTTGTGGTTATTACTAATAGACACCCTGCCTTGTCATTTAAAGCCATTTTTTCTGGATTATTAGGGAAGAAAATCCATGCAGGTGCCGGGAAGGCAATGGGCCTTGTTTTCCCATGGGCCCCTTTTATTCTTTACCACAGATCATCAGGCTACATGAGGATTCCGAGCTGAAAATTACTGACCAACTTCTCTTTTATTGCAAAACCTAACACACCATCATAGCTGCACTGAAATCTACTACTTCCAAGTTTTTATTTTTTTATATTTTTTGATGCATTTTTGAAGATTATTTATTTTTAGAGAGAGGGGAAGGGAGAGAGAAAGAGAGAGAGAGAAACATCAATGTGTGAGAGATACATTGATTGGTTGCCTTTTGCATGCCCCCAACCTGGCCCACAACTCAGACACACTCTGACCAGGAATCAAACCAGTGACCCTTCAGTTTGCAGGCTGGTACTTAATCCACTGAGCCACACCAGCCAGTGCTGCTTTCACAGATTACACATTTAACATTGTAAAATCAACTTTCCCACCAACTAATATGAGTGGAGTTTGTGGTATCAATGTACCAAGAAAACTTAATTGCAACAAGCGCTAAATCCTAACTTCTTACCCAGCTTGGTGTTTGTGTTCAGTGGGCCTAGAAAACCTTCCAGAACATCAACAACACAAAGTGCCTGGAAAAGAGAAAAGTCTTTCTAGAGCCCTCTAGCAAAAAAGCTATAGAGATGGAATTTCTTATCTAAGAGCCCCAAGAGTGGATTCCAAACTTTTATATTTCATGGACCCCTATGATTCCAAAAATGTTGGGCCTTTGGAGAAGTGATAGTTCAGAGTCTGGCATATTTTGTCAAGTAAGGATGCTCTCCTTTAAAAAAATGATTTGAATGCCCCCAATAAGAACATGTTCTCAGAATGACTATTCTATAAGTTTATTGAATTTTGTTTCACTAAAAAACTTATGTCTAACTGCTTTCCTTGAATAAGAGCATATCCTACCCAAAATAGAACTGACTTTTTAAAAATTTTAAATTTTTATTGAATTTATTGGAGTGACATTGGTTAATAAAATTATGTAGATTTCAAGTGTACAGCTCTATAACCCATTATCTGTATATTGTATTGTGTGTTCACCACCCAAAGTCAAGTCTCCTTCCATCACCATCTATCCCCCCTTTACCCTCTTCTATGTCCCCCACCCCACTTTCCCTCTGGTAATCTCCATAGTGTTGTCATGTCTATGGGTTTTGGGTTTGGTGTTTTTTTGTTGTTCTTTTTTTTACTTAATCTCTTCACCATTTTTCCCTGCCCCTCACCCCCCTCCCTTCTGACAGTTGTCAGTCTGTTCTCTGTTTCTAAGAGTCTGTCACTGTTTTGCTTGTTAGTTTATTTTGTTCATTAGACTCCATGTACAGGGGAAATCATATGGTATTTGTCTTTCTCTGACTGGCTTATTTCACTTAGCATAATGTTCTCCAGTTCCACCCATGCTGTCACAAAAAGTAAGAGTTCCTTCTTTTTACAGCCAAGTAGTATTCCATTGTGTGAGTGCACCACAGCTTTTTATACATTCATCTACTGACGAGCACTTGGGCTGCTTCTAAATCTTGGCTATTGTAAATAGCACTGCAATGCACCTAGGGGTGAATGTATTCTTTTGAATTAGTGTTTCAGGTTTCTTCAGACATATTCCCAGAAGTAAAAATGCTGGGTCATATTTCCATTTTTAATTTTTTGAGGTAACTCCATATTTCTTCCCACAGTGGCTGCACCAATCTGCATTCTCACCAACAGGGCAGAAGAGTTCCCTCTTCTCCACATCTTCATCAACACTTGTTTATTGATTTATTGATGATAGCCATTCAGACATGTGTGAGGTAATATCTCACTGTGGTTTTAATTTGCATTTATCTATGATTAGTGACACTGAGCATCTTTTCATATGTCTATTAACCATCTGTATGTCCTCTTTGGAGAAATATCTCATTAAGTTCTTTGCCCATTTTTTTTTGTAAGAGTTAATTTGAACCCTGAGGACAGTAGTAAGGAGCAAGATTTCAAATGCTCCCTTTTGTCCATTCTTTAATTGGATTTTTTTGGTGTTGAGTATATAAATAAGTCTTTTATAATTTTTGATATTAGCCCCTTATCAAATGTATCATCAGTAGAATTGACTTTCACATAGACAATGAAATTAGGAAAAAAAAACATTTGTTTCTAATTCTTTACCCAGATCTAAAGATTGATAAAAAACAATCCCAAATTGAATGCAATAAAATCTGTGATGATCTCACAAATTCCAGAGATTCTGTATTCTTATCTTCTTCCCCCCACCCGCCCTTAATCTGTATTATGGTCTAAGGAAATCATTTTCTGTACTACTCATGTTCCATCAGCAAACTGGAGAAAACATTTGCCTTTACAAACCACAATGTAAAAAGTTATATTGAGAGAAACCACACATATCATGAGATCTAAAGTGCTCAGCAATGGCAGCAAATTCACATGTTTTCATATCTATTCTTCAAATTCATTTGTGACTCCTTGGTGACACGATATATATTCTCCTTTAGAAAGTGAACAGGAAGCCAAATATAAAGGTATAAAATACACTTACCTGGTTAAGTTGGTTAGATGAGGTTTATCAACCACCTACTAGTGCACTGCCCTCCTTAGGTCATTAGGTGCTGGGAGAGGACAGAGATGAAAATGATACAGTCTCTGCAAGGGAACTAAGGAGTGGGCATAAATCACCGGCCTTCAGAGCCAAGGGGTGCTGAACTAGGCTAGGGGCACAATGTTTGGGAACAACAGGGAGGAAAACATTTGTTGCTATCTCTTCCACAATCCCAACCTGCTTTTAATCTCTGAAACTGTCTTTATTTAACTTTTCATTCTGAAAAGATTTCACAGCAAAAGAAAAGAAGAGCAGAACAAGGAACTTTCTCACATAACCCTTCCAATGAGGCTCACCATTTGCTGACATTAGAGCCCCATTTGCTTTATCATTCTCTCTTTCCCTTACACACACACCCACACTCTTTCTTGCACTAAGAGAGTTGCAGACATCATGCTCCTTTAACCCTAAATACTTCAGTATTTGCTAGAACAAAGATATTCACTTATACAGCCAGGGTATAACGATCAAAATCATGAAATTTAGCATTGATACAATGTTATTCTATAATCTATATAAATTTTATTTGTGTTCCTAATTATTAGAAACTGAATTGTGCCTTCTAAAAATGCATGTGTTGAAGTTCTAAGCCCCATTGTGACTGTATTTGCATGGGGCCCTAAGGAAGTAATGAAGGCTAAATAAGGCCATAAGGGTGGGATCCTAATTCAGTAAGAGTGGTGTTCTTACAAGAAGAGACAGGAGAGTGCTCTCTCTGTCTGTCTCCTCTCCCCCTCCCTCCCTCTGAAGCCAGATGAGGATGCAGCTAGAAGATGGCCTTCTAGAAACCAGGAACAGGGCACTTACCGGAAACTGAATTTATAGGCAGTTTGATCTTGATTTTCCAGTGTCCAAAACTGTTCAGAAAATCAATTTCTGTTGTTGAAGCTGCACTCTCTATGATATTTTGTCATAGCAACTTTAGTAAACTAATACACTAATAGTCCCAATAATGTTCTTTTTAGCAATTTTTTTTTTCTAGCTCAGCATCTAATCTCCCCAGAACTCTTAAAGCCCTTTGTCTATGCCCCTTGCTTTGGTACGCTGAAGAGATTGCCATTTGTTTTTGATAAACTTTCAGCATGTATGTGTCCATCTCTCTAGGGAAGCTTTAAGCAAAATGAATCTGTGCTTTTGTCTTGCACATCTGTGATTATTATACATGGCCCACTCAGGGTCTTACACACAGAAGGTACTGAATGAATACTTGTTGATTGATTGAATGGGAATAAGCTTTAATTACTAACTGCATTACTGCTTCAGGCCAACGGTCACTAAGAGAACCATACTTTGGTGGCCTATCTTGTCAGGTTGCCAGAACAAATTTTACCATTGTTCCGTGGGAATAATGCATACTCATATTTTATTCACATGTATGCTCTAGTTTGTAGAAATAATTCTTTGTTCATGTTCAGAGACATATAAGCTCTTGAATTCCTTCAGGACAAATGTCAACCTCTTACCAGGATTTTAAAGGCTCTTCAGGATCTGGCCCTAATGTGCATTTTCACTGTATTCTTATCTCTTACCATTCATTCCACATTTTAGCCAAAATGGGTCACTTGTCATTCCTTTTGAGTGTCCTTAATTTCCCATTCTCCAACCTTTACTCATTCTTGATTTTTCTGCCTAAAATGCAATTCCTTCATCATAATTGTTCAAAATTACTCTCTAGTATTGGAGCTCAACATAGAATAAATCAAAATTCAATTGTTCTTCCTTATATGCGCGTGTGCATTTATTCCACAAATATTTATTGAGCACCTGCTATATTATCAGGCATGTAGTAACATGATTGAACTATGGAGGTGGATGAGAAGATAGTTTCCTGATCTCATCACCACATCCTTGCCTTTTCTAATTGGTCAGTCTATTCTGAGAATTTTGACAGAGTTTCTATTTAGAATGCATTGTTTTTCTGATCTAATAACACAATAGTTGGTCCTTCCGCTAACAAGAATGCCTTGCCTTTGTAGATAACTCCAGAATTGATAAACACATATACGTTCATTGTCTCATTTCATGATAATGCATAGATAAACCTAGCCCCATCTTATTAAAGAGGAGACAGAAGTTCAGAAAGGTTGAGTTAACTGACCCAGAGTGATGTCAGATCTAGGATAAGGATGCTGGCCTTCTGACCCCCCATCCAGTTTGACCACCTCCAGAAACCAGATGTGGAGGAGGAATAAGCAATATTATATCCACCTTATGAAAACTCACTTAAGCACAATGGAAGTCAAGAAATGCTGCAAAACAAGTGCAACCTAGTGGTATTTGGAAATAAAATTCATTGTTACTTCTTCCATCAAGACAGCATAAATCAGCTGCCTATGCTTTGAGAAAAATTTAACAATTTGCTGGAATTTGAATTCATAAGTTCAGTTGGTGGTAGTTTGACCTTGCTTTACAAATACTTAAAACTTGAACAGCTATACTGTAACATGTCAAACCAGTAAAAAATTCAAATACAAGTAATTCTTTTGCACTTCTAGTTTTGTCTTACACTATTAAAGTAACGTTTCAGAAAATTTTGCAAAAACTCTCATACTCCACAAATTCTAACAAACCACTGCTAGCTTGGAAGTGTTTCCTTTCACTATTTTATTGAAGGCAAAAGGTTTTTGTTATTACAATCATAGTCCTCATACCCTGCTTGTATTTTTTTCACCTGATGTTCTATTTAGACTTTTCTGTGTTTTGACATAATCTGAACATAGAACAGGTCCTGGAATCAGAGGGTGCAAGTTCAAAGCACAGCTCTACCACTTATTACCTGCAAAGGCAGGTCTTATGGGCCCAAAGCTTTTACAGTTTGGGGAGCCCCTCTTTAAAGAATACAAAATTGAGAGCATAATGACTATTTCTGTAGGAAAAAAGGAAATAAAAACACATGTCTAGAGATTTGTACATTTTGATGTTTTCTTCTGAATTGTCTTTAGGCAATTTACCAGAAATGCTTCCTGACTGCAATCTGGTTGCCCTTCCTGTCGCACACCACGTGACCCTGGAACTCAGCAGGGCCTGTGCAAGTGGGGACCCTGCAGGTTTAGCTCCATTTGCTTTATATTAAGTATACCTCTGCCAGGATGATCTTGGGCAGGTGGCATAACTTCTCTAGTCATCAGTTTGTTCATCTGTAAAACAGAATCATAACAGCTACCTGAGAAGGCTGCTGGGAGGACCAAATGAAATCATGCAGAAACCAGGGTTGGCTCCCACTGAGCACACACAGGCTGGTTGTTACTCCCCAACACCATGCCTCCACTGCTCCGGCTCCTCGTAGGGACCATTTCTCCTCTGGTTAGATGTTGTCTTTTTTTTTTTAAACAATCTATGCCTTCCTTTCTTATGTCAGTTTTAATGGATTTTTAGACTAGTAACTTTTGTTAGTTTTTGCAAACCTTTCTATAGCAATGTATACTTAAAATAGGAATTTGGTAAAGCCATGCTTTATGGGGATTTTCCCCTTAATTATTCCTTCTGAAAACAACGCCTAATAAAATCTTTTATTTGAGGAGGGGGCAGAATGCACTGGAACAATTAGAAAAAGGTTAGAGGACTGAAGAGCTTCAACGACTCTGGCCTGTGAGCAGACTGGCCATTAATAACTTTGTAGTTTCTAATTCACAGCAATCTCAGATGAGTTTCCTGCCCAAGCTGGTCCGCTTATGAGACAAAAGCCTGGAGAAGTGTCTGTTTCACGCCCCACTGGAGGCGCACACTGCTCAGGGCTGGCCTCTCTGGTGGCCTATATTCATCAGTGGTTTGGCTTTAACAAATCACTACAGGGAAATTCAATTCGGGCAACACATAAATGCTTTCCTTCATACCACTGGGACTCCACCACAATCCTTTGTATTTTGTAAGTAACCCACACAAGTGTCAATTGACCGTTTCCTCTTACTGCTTCCTCTCCAACAAAGATGACTTTGTCTGCTGCAACTTCTCCAAAATGTTATGAAAAGTCTGAAGGCGACCCCTGAAGGTTGTTCCTAAATCATTTATTCCACAGCTCATTCCCTTTCCAGGACCATTTTCATGTGGCTGCATTTTACCTGATATCTTACCAGCTCTAACAAACAAGGACTAATTAGGCAACTGCAAAATAATACATGACCTGGGGAAAGGTGCTAATACCCCAACAGGCAAGAGATGCCAAGTGTCTCATTGCTTTTAAAAAATTAACCTCAGTTTTAGTCTTACCTTGGTGAAAGAAATGCTTCTGCAGTTACAACCACTCAGTGACCTTATTGTATGTAGTATTGGAAGACAGAATGGAAAGGGAGAACTACATGGTGAGCAGGAGAAATGAACTTGAAAAGAAGGCTTGGCACCATCTCAAAAGCAGATCTGGGGCAAAGAGGCAGGAAAATGGGCCATCTAGAATCTCTAAGTGCTGGAGAGAAGAAACAAGAAACCAATTAAGAGTGGGTGGTGAGTTACAGTTATTACTTCCAAAGATTTCTCTTATTAAGTCTATAGTATTCTCTTTTACATTTAAAAAAGAATATGCCCTGGCTGGTATGGCTCAGTGGAATGAGCGCTGGCCCGCGAACTAAGCAACGGATTGCTGGTTCTATTCCCAGGCAGGGCACATGCCTGGGTTTCAGGCCAGGTCCCCAGTTGCAGGCATGCGAGAGGCAACCGATTGGTGTATCTCTTGCACATTGATGTTTCTCTCCCTATCTTTCTTCCTCCTTTCCCTTCCCTCCCTCTTAATATAAATAAATAAAATCTTTAAAATTTTTTAAAAAAGAATATATATTTAAATACTTAGAGATAATTGGATATCTCCTTAAATACCAAAAGTAAATGTTTAGTAATTGTGCATTCTGTAAGAGAGAGATTTGACCTCAAATTTAAATTAAATTTATGAAAGTGGCAAAAAAAGTATAACTGCTTTGATTTAACAACTTTAATTCTGTGATAAATTTCATGATTTTACCTCTCTTAAGATATTTGGTCCACCAATTTACATCCCAGTCCAAAACTATGAGAAATTTTTACTAATCCCTACTATTGCTTAAAGCTCAGCTTTCTTTCTTTTCTTTCTTTCTTTCTTTCTTTCTTTCTTTCTTTCTTTCTTTCTTTCTTTCTTTCTTTCTTCAGTAACATCAGTGTAGCTCAATAAATGGTGATTTCTAACAGAGTGTGCCCAACCAACCCTATGACTGGGAAGAATGCTTCCCACATACACATATATGGATGTGTATTTATTAGATAAGTGAATGGAAGGTAGAGAAAGCTTCTTCCATCCTTAAAAAAAAAAAAAAAAAGGTTAAGAATGATGAAATAAAATAAGAATAATAAAGTAATAAAAAAGAGCATTTAAGATAAAGTCTATTTTATAAAAAGTCTACTAGACAGCTTCTTTTCATTGACTGCAATTTCTGAGCATTATGTAATTAACATGTTATATTTACTCCATTATTCAGAATTAGTGAATGGACTATATATCTGCCACATTGCCCTAGGGAAACCTCCCCTGCCTGACCACCCCACTAGTTGACCCCTTCATTGTAGTATAGATATCCCTAAATCATGGTATTCCTTTCCTTCAGAATGTTAATCATGGTTTGTAGTTATGTATTCACTGTTGAGTGTGTCTTTCTCCCCACCAACCATTAAACCCCATAGAATTGGAAGTAGATCTGATCTATCTCTATTAGTTCATGGTAGGACATGATCAATGTTGTTGGGCAAGTGAATGAATAAGGGACCGAGGGTGTGGATCCTGACTCCCTCCCTCCTCCCCTATCAAATACTTGGCTAAGCTATAAACAAATTCTGTGCAAATGAGTCAGTGTAGGTGAGTCACACACCAGAAGATAACATTCCAGAACATTTAGAAAATATTTGTTGAGAATCCAGTGGGAGCTGGGACTCTTCAGAGAACTACAAATCTAAAAGGGGACCTAAGGAGGCAAAAAAGCTACAACGAAAACCAGAAGTAATGATGACCACAAGTGAAGGACAGATAAAGTGTGATAAGAATTCTGAAGAAGAAAAGTGCCTTTCTGTTGAGGTTATCTCCCCTTACTCCATGAACCACCTTTCTTTGTAATATTCCCTTGCCCCTCAGTCCTTTGGTCACATCCATTTGGCAAACGGCTGTGCTATCTGCCACCTCTGCTGCTGCACTGGATCGATGGGCACACATGTCAGATGCCAAGGGGACAGAAGGTGTGTATCACTGTACCTCAGCACAGGGGCCCTGCTGGTGGCCATGCACCCAGCTGAGGAGACAAGTGGGGCTGAATTAACACAAAAATGGCTTTATGGAACCTAAGCAGGAGTTCGAACTGCCTGCCAACCTAAAGCCGGTCACCACTGCTACTTGGCATTTCTACTGTCTCCCTGCTCAAATCAATTCCCTTCCCCCTTCTTCTCAAGGATTATTTCAGAAATGTTTTATTCTCCTCTGATCTCTGACAGTGCCTCTCACAACAACAGCTTCTGCTTTTCTTTCAGCAGACAACCCTGCCTCTTACTCCACAAAGAAACTGAAGTCAAAGAATTACCAGGAGAGTCCTCACCCAAGGGCAGGCCCCTTTCCGGGGGCAGCCCACTAGCAGTGATAGACCTTGGGCTGTAAGACCTAGCTCCTCGCCTGACTAAGGACAACCTGAACGGGCCTCAGAGCTCCTCATGGAGTCCGCCAAGCTCTTCATCAAGATTGCACTGCCACCCACCTTCTTCCTCTGCCAGGTCTTGCTTCCTTCCCTTCCCCAAGTGTGGATTACAAGAGCACTCCCACATACATTTCCTGCAGGCTGATCTTCGTCCCAGAATCTGCTTCCCAGAGAATACATGGCCTACCAGGTCTGGCCCCTCTTCTTTGGGAGCCTTCTCTGCACTGTCCTCCTTCTCCACCAGTCTCAGCACTTCAGCCCCCTGGCCTTCATGTGTTTGAATATGGAATGCTCGCTCCCCCCATGGGGCCTTTACTTGCTGTTCCACTGCCCTCTCTACCTAATTACCTCATTCGTACCCATCTGGGCACCTCACCTCAGACATAACTTTCTCCCAAGGTAAATAGATGTTTCCTTGGTCACAACCTCTCATGGGTCCATATTTCTCTCCTTCACAGCACTTAGAGTTCCGTCCATCTCCCCTTGCAGGATTTAAGTGTGCTAGTGGACTGTTTTGCTTACCAGCACATCCTTTGTGTTTTGCATAGTTCCAGCTGGTGTGCTAAAAGCTGGGCATATTTCCTCAGGGAGCATACCAGCCCGTGAGAGAGACAGTAATATGAAAGATAAAGAATGTAGCAGACTTCCATTTTACTAACGAAGAAACTAAAGCTTGTGATGGTCGAGTCAGTAAGGAGACTTGCTATCAAATGTAATGAATTCCAAAAGACTCAGGAAGAAAGGAGGGAAAACAGAGGGAGAAAGGATTATAATGACTGCTAACTTACTAAGTTATTCTGTCGTGGCCTGAAATGGGTAGTGTTTCTTCTGGATTACAAACCATTTTCTCTGTCAGTTCCTAGTGGTTTAGAACTGCACCGCCCAGTACATTAGCCACTCCCGACATGTGGCTATGGAGCCCCCAAAATGTGGCTGTAAGATGCACCTTGGATTTTCAAAGTCTTGGAATAGAAAAAAAAATGTAAAATGCCTCATTAATGACATCTACTAATCATGTTAAAATGACAACATTTTGGATATATTGTGTTAAAATATATTATTAAACTTTAAAAAATGTAGTAGAAGCCCTCTTAACTGACATTATTTGCACTCATTGTCAATTGAGCCAAAGTGTTCAATAAACTGGAGAAGGTCAAATAACCTACGAGCCCTGGGTGAACAAAGAATTTGGGAACAAAGAACGTGGGTCAATCAGACGAGCGAATCAAGTGAATGCTGGTTAAGACGTCAGCACTAAACAAACAAGGTCCTAATACTGTACTATAGAGAAACACTGTTGATACCCTGGACAGCAGCAGCTCCACAGACTCCATCCAACGACCACCACCCACAGGACTGTGGATGGCAAAATGGTGTCTGAGGCCGATGATGCCAAAGTTCTAAGGCATTAAGGTGGCAGAAGTGGGGGCACCCCTTGGGAGGCAGGAAGCCAATGAAAATTTCAGAGATCACTGAAGGGCAAAGTAACTCGCGGACCATATGAGATGAATATTCAATTAGATGAATATTTGATAGTAGGTAATAAGGTGAGTATGGAGATTTCAGTGGGGGGAAGGGAGTGAAAACATGAATGGTAAGGTGGAGGCAAGAGATGAAGCAGAGGTTCAGAGATGTAATTGTGGAGTCTATATGGAGAACAAGGACTATTAAGAACTATAATTACTGAGTAAAGGGTTCCATAAAATTTTGTATAAACAGCTCACGAACTATTCACTTATTTAATGTAGAAATTTAGCATAAATATACTTTACTAGAAGAAACAGACCCAACATGTGCTAGAAAATAACGGTGAGAAGTTCCCGAGTCTAGCTCTGTAGACTGGTACAAGTGAGCACATGAACACAAAAGTGCAAGGGATGATTGGTTGTGTTTTTTCTGGCAGTGCATTTTTATTTTCCTCTCCTATCCAAGTAGGCTTAATTTTAAAAAACTTATTATAGAAGCATACTGTGCATACATACTGAAAAGTACACATATCATAACAGTAGAGCTTAAATTTGTACCAACTTAAACCATCCATAAAATCGGCTTCCACAGCAAGAAATGCAGCTTTCTAGTGTTCCAGAAGCCCCCCCTCACAGCTCCTCTCAGAAACCCTCTCACACAGCATAACCACTGTCCTAACTTCTAACAGCATAAAGTTGTTGGCTTGTTCTTGTACTTTTATAGAAATGGAAGCATACACTATATATTCTTGTGCCCTATGCTTAATTTTAAAGACTCAATCTAATTCTGAGACAATTGAACGAATCCCAGTTCATCGTACTGTGAGTTTAGACAAGCCTTTTAACCTAAGCCTGTTTTCATCCATAAAAGTAGATTGTAATAATGTTTACCTAATAGAGTTGCTGAAAGGATTAAATGAAATATGTGACTGCTACAATTGGTGGCTGCAGCTGCTACACTGTTCTCCAACTTTGAGTCTGTGAACTTGCAAGACCCCCGGGTGGTGCGGTGCCTAACCAATTCCTCATAGAGTACGGGGAAAAGTCCACACCATCCAGGCGGTGACCAACCATTCCACTACTCTCAAAGGAGCATCTTTAAGTAAAATACAAAACCTGGCTACTTTATCCATTTCACTTGAAATAAAATAGAATGATCCATCTCACTTGCGGCCAAAGGCGAAAAGTTGCAATTGCTGGTTATACATTTATTCATCTACTCTTCTAGAATAACAACTTCTTTAAGGGAAGGGTCATGTCCTGTTTATCATAGCATCCCCAAGACCTAGCCCCAGGTACTGTAAGCATTCAGTTAAGCACAGGTGGCTAGTTGAAAGAATAAATAAGTGCTAATTGTATTGGGGCTTAGAAAATTATGCTAGAATCTGGTCCCATTTTTGAGCGATGGGTTGGCAAAATTACAGTAGTAAAACCAGAGTAAAGTCAGTCTCCCTCCCTCTTTCTCTGTGCTGGCCAGGAAAATCCACTCCGACCTAGCACATTCTGTACTTGGAACTTGAATAAGCACACTAGGTCTGAGCCTTTCAGAAGGACTGTGTACTATAATGCTTACAATACTGAGTTTACTCAAATTCAAAAGGTTTTAATGTGCTAGTGCCAAGATACTACACCCTGGACAACAGCAACTCCAAAAATACTAGTTTTCAAAAACACTCTCTTCCCAACACGTCAGCCAATCAATAATTTTTGTCCTGGTGCATTTCATCTTGGTTTTCTACTGATGTATTCCACATCTTCTTGACTATACACATTTTTTTTAAAGCAGGAAAGGGGAAAGTGTAATGTTCCAATGGAATTTCACTTGGTTCATTTTACCCTCCAGTACTCAATTAAAAATAAATTTTCACTTCTCACAGAGTGAAGTACCTCATCAAAAACTACCATCTGTTTTACATTAAAGTTCTGACTGGCTGGCAAGCCAATCACTCTAAGTAAATAAATCAAACAGGAAATTACATGATTATAAAATAAGCTAGAAGACTTTAACAAAATAATAGTTTACTAAGTAAAACCCATTTCATGCAGATAACTAATAAACCAAAGCTATTTATAATCGGTTGCATAAAATAAGTATGGTTAATATTCTCTAGATCATGACTAACTTAAAATAACACTTACTAAGGTTTTCTAAGCACCATGCTAGACACAGGAGCTATAAATAGCCATCCCTACTTTTCAAAACAAAGTCTAGTGGGAAAGTTTTATGGAAGCACTAGGATAATCAGGAAATGATTAATCGATCTGTACCTTGAAGGTTAAGATTTTAACAGGCCAGGGAGACAAAAGCAGTAACACAGAGAGAACACTGCAAACACAGGCGTGGAGATATGCAGACAGGAGCATGCACATAAAAGGAAATATTATTATTTGGGCAACAGACAACTATGGAAGGTCTCTGAACAGGAGAAATGTGACAGATTTGCGTGTTTTCTCTATGTGTTTCTTTATGCTCACTATAAAGAGAGATCGTGCCTCATCCTCTCAGCAGCTATATTTCACACTGTACCTTAGACTGGCATTCTGGTTTCATGCATCAGCCTCACACACTTGATATAAGCAGTCTACTGGGAAATAAACCCTTTTTTGGTGGGTGAATCCATCAGATTTCTGAGCCTAGAAAGCTAAAGGTAAAATCTGGATGGTGATGAATTTACTGAGGCAATGTAATAACGCATAGACCTGACTGGGGACCAGCTGGCCTTGCCCAGGTGACACCCAGATACCACCGAACAGTTTCCTGATGTTCCTATAGAAAGGAGATCAGAGTGCTTAAGTGCCACAACCCAAGCAAGTGAAGAAGGAAAGGAGCAAGAGCGGTCGGTGGCCTTCTGCAGGCTGAGAATTTACAACAGATTTCAATGTGAGGGGTAAGGGAAGGGCAGGAGACTTCTCAGTGGATGATTGAAGGGAAGGCAATATCACTAAGAGGTAGAAACAAGGAAAGGCAGGTCCAAGTTAAGAAAAAAAGGACATGACGGATTTAAGGTGTTGACAGAAGAGTCATATGGAAATATCTAAAGGCAGCTGAAAATAAGGCTCAGAATGAGGTTCAAGAGTAAAGTGCAACAAGTCGTGTTAACAGATAAAATCACCTGTGAAGAGAGTCCTAAAGGAGAAGAGGTCTAAGAACAGAATCTTGGGTTAGGTCCTGAAGGTCCATGAATACCATAAAACATAAAACCAAAGTGAAATGAGCAATGCCAAGTCAGCTTGTACACAAATGCTTTATTTCAGATGTTAAGAGTCAAAACCGTAAGCAAGATTCTCTTACAATGGAAAGTTTTTGTGTACATCAAGAAGCTCAATTTAGTCAGGGTAATTGTTGTATTAATGTGAAAACCTTACAACAAAATACAGTATTATATATGTGTGCTCAGTTTCCATGCAAGTACGGCTGCTATATGTCTGTCTGGCATTTTTATAATGACTGAAAAAAAATTCAAATTAACACAACAGAATAAAGGTGACTGAAGATGCCTGACATGCTTAAGATTTAAAAAGTTCTTACAAAAAGCAACAAAGCAGTTAACTGAAGGATTCAACCAATACCAACCCAAACAGGTACTATGTCCAATAGTCCCAGGCTTATCAGCAATATATTACCTTTGGGATAATTTCATGCTCAAGAAAAATTGCGCTTTAAAAAATATAGCTCTCCCAAGATATTATACTTTGGTGATTGGACACTATATACATCCAAACCAGCTATGTACATCCAAACCAGATAAGGGTTACATAAATTTAAAAAAAAAAAAAACAGAAACCAAAAAATGAACCATTATGTGCTATTAGTTCAAGGCAACTGAAACTGAAATAATCCAGTATGATTTTGTTACAATCATTGGTTTTACAAAGTGAAATTTCTGTGAGAAGTTCACTAATTAGGAAACAATCAACGATACTTAACAAACATGCTAAGAAGACTCCAATTGGTTCATCTATTTGTTATCAACAAGGCATAATCTTAGTAGCAGATACTTTTTTCACTTCTCATCACATCTAATATGCAAAAACAAGCTAGTGGATTTAAATAGCTTAACACCCTATTAGGTCTACTGTTCAAGAGCTAGGCATTAAAATACTTAGTATTTCCTTTTCTATTAACATAAAGACATCAGAAAATCTTAAGCTGTTCTTGTCTTAAGGCATAGTATTTTGGTATTTGCAAGGATCTGCCTGGTAATGGTTGATTCCATTAAGTTAACTTGAGAACGTGCCATCATTTGCGTTTTCTCTTTTCACACAGTGCAAGTGGTGGTCGCTCTTTCCTTCTCTCATAGCAGCAAGCCGACTCTGCTATTGTCTAGTCTATAGCAGCATACTTCAGGGGTGGAGAGGGAGAGAGTGTCAATTATAAATAAAAATTAAAACTACAGTGTACAATTCTACTTACCTGTCAGTGTTTAAGTTGACAGCACACCTCTATATATCTCAAAAAAAAAAAAAAAACCCATAAAATCTCTACACAAAAGCAAATAAAGACATTCTTTCAAAAAGAAATAAAGTAAGTGCAAACACCTAAAACAGGCAACTGAAGCAACTGTTGTAACCTGTGGAGGAACACAAATTTTATAAAAGGACAAAGTATTTTTATAAATAAAAAATAATGTTCTGAAACATTGAGTAAATATAATAAACTTCTAAGTGCAGACTGTTTTTACGGACCAAAGTACCATATTATTTTTTAAACAAAATGCAAAAATTTCAAACACACATACAAATCACCAGATTAATTTATAGAACCCCCCATATAATTTAAAAAGAAAATATTAAATTATTATTTAGTACATATTTTAGAGCTACTTTATAACCAACATGATTTAAAGGGCATAGTGCAATATTTAGGTAGATGTGACATACAGTATAGATATTGTGTATTTTGCAGCTATAACTTACTACTGTTTCATACTTAAAAGTCAAAATTGTTCTTTAATATGTCAGCTGTAACAACAGGAAACAACACTGGCTTCTAGATACCCTGTCTAGGTATAAATATCTACATTTAAGCTTTAAAAATGAAAATAAATTATAAAAACAGACTTCTTTCCAATTTACAGTTTTTCTGCTCCTACATACTGTACAATACATTCAACAAACTCCCAGCTCTTCTGAGATTTACAAGAAAATACTGACTCTTTACAAAGGAAAATATTCTTTTTCCATGCTTTTTGTTTTTAGTACTATGCTCAAATAAATACATTTAACACTGTAGTTAGTTTTATTGTTTTTGAAAAACACCAAAAATTAGTAGTGCAACTTTCTGTCTTTCCTTTAACTTCCTTTCCATTGTGTTTCTTTGTTGATGGCAGCCTAAGTAAATCAGCACGCAGGCAAAGGTACTTCATAAAACCGCGTGTGCTTCCCATGCGTAGACTAACTTTGGAGACCACACATAAACCTATCTATAACAAAACTGCAGCATTAAGAGAATAGCAACATATATCTTTTCAAGAAAATGTGTGAGAATTTACTTTTAGATTATCCACGAACATTCCAATGTAGTTTTTCATCTTGTTTTTAAAAAACAATTTTTAAAAATTTCATCTCTTAAAAAATAAACTATGAAATTGCCTACCCCTTACTTTCAGCTGCTAAGTATGAAAAAAAGATGCAAACCATTTTAGGGATGTATTAAAACCTTAAAAACAATTAATTGATAAAAATTTCATTGCAACCTAATTTAGTATGGAATATTATAAGGGAGTGGGGCATTTCATCAGTTTTAACAACTACAGTATGAGAGCTCTTGAAGTGCTGCTGCTAGCTGTGTAAGTGCTCAAATATCTTCTCGCTTGTTCAGTCATGATAAGTTGGTCTTCCGTCTTCCCATAAACCACTGTTTCCCATTCACAATTTGACTAGGAAAGAAATATTAAAATTACTAAAGTACTTAATTATGTCTACTACTTCACAATTACACATTTAAAAGTCAATTATTTTAATTGATTGGATATTTAATAAGTAGTTATTATTAACAATGTTTGGATAATGACATTGTGATTCTTTTTAAATAATATTATGTTTTAAAAATACATACTGAGCCCCAACTGGCATAGATCAGTTGGGTAAGCATTGTGCTGAAAACCTAAAGGTTGTTGGTTCATTTCTCAGCCAGGGCACATGCCTAGGTTGTGGGCCTTGGTTGGGGCACAAGTGAGAAACAACTGAATGATGTTTCTCTCACACACTGATGTTTCTCTCCCTCTCTTCTTCCCTCTCTTTCTCTCTTCTTTCCCCTCTCTAAAAATAAATAAATAAAGTCTAAAAAAAGTAAAATGGTGACTATTAAGTCACAATTTTAAAAAAACACATACTGAAATATTTAAGGTCGTTTTTTTAGCTTTCTATATTGTTTACAAGCCTGCGGAGGCAGTTTAAAAGTTTTGTCCCTACAACTCCCTCCCCACCCCCAAATCAAATCATGGAAAGAATGTCAGTCTTTATTGCTTCAAAATTTAACAAAAGATTGAGAAGATGTAATGTCAAAAAATGAGCTAAGAATGCTTTCTGTCTTGCAAATCAGGAAATACAGTCATAGCACAAAGTCAAGTTTACATTGATTCACTTGTTTTCTGCCCTTATAAGGGTTACTACATTATAGGTATGACCTCCTATGTAATAAGTTTCCCTGAAAAGCTGTGTTAAACACTTGGAAATCAAATCATTCTAAATGGATTAAGAGAATATGCTACAAGGCCCTTAGAAGAGCAGTGGCTCAAGAGAGAGATGAGGAGGCCACATGTGATTGAGGTGGCCACAAAGATGTTTTCAAGAAATGCTGGTGCTGCAATAATTGTGGGTGTAAAGAAAACTTCCTCCTCAATGAACTCTCAAATTCTTTGGGATGAATTCTTCAGATAACATGGTAAAAATTTTCCAGCCTTCATTTGCTGCTGCATATGGGCTGCATAGCAATGGAAATTTTAAAAAGTTTTTTTTTTTAACTTTTGAGCCAAAAAGTTCACTGGAAACCATTACACCAACAAAATCAAGCACAGACTGCCTCTAACCACCTACCCTTTCAAGACAGCAATTAGGGCCATAGCAGCACTATTTACAATAGCCAAAATTTGGAAGCAGCCCAAGTGCCCATCAGTAAGTGAGTGGATAAAAAAGCTGTGGTACATTTACACAATATAATACTACTCAGCCATAAAAAAGAAGGAAATCTTACCCTTTGCAACAGCGTGGATGGACCTAGAGAGTACCATGCTAAGTGAAATAAGCCAGTCAGAGAAAGACAAATATCATATGATTTCACTCATATGTGGAATCTAATGAACAAACCGAACTAACAAGCAAAACAGTGACAGACTCACAGATAGAGTGCACACTGACAGCTATCAGAAGGGATGGCTGGATGAAAAAGGTGAGGGGATTAAGCAAAAAAAAAAAAACAAACCATAGACACAGACATCAGTAGTGATTACAACAGGGAAAGGGGGTAGGGAGAGATAGAAGAGGATAAAGGTGGGATAAATGTGATGGAAGACTTGACTTGGGGTGGTGAACACAGAATACAACATACAGATGATGTATTATAGAATTGTACACCTAAAACCTATATAATTTTATTAACCAATGCCACCCCAATAACTTCCATTCTAAATAAATAAATAAACAAACAAATAAACAAATAAATACATAAAATAAGAAAAAATAAAAATACAATGAAATAGTGCCTAGGAAATCACCAGAAGAGTCTCTGGCTACAACTCCTATTATTTAATTTATATGTGCCCTGATGAATGAGTCACTCAAAACCCAAATCTAGGTTGAGTGGCAAAATAATAATGAATGTTTAGTTACTATTATAGTCAGCATCAAATTTAAAAAGAAAAAGCATAATTTGTGATCAGTAAGTCCAAAGTGATAATTGAATAAACAACAACAAAAATCACTAAAAGAAATTTATAAATTCATACCTGAAGATTCTTTTCCAATGTGACAACTTTGGGAGTGTTAGGGTTTGGTTTCTTTTTATTAAGTGTATATGTTTTGTTGGTTGAATTTATATCTTGTTTTTCAGGAGTCAAGTTGCACCTATTATCATGTATTTCCAATAATGGTATCATTAATAAAGATGTTGTAAATATATTTTCTGACTAAGAGAGAAAAAAAAGAAAGAGGAAAATAAAATAACTAATTCAAAAACAGAGACAAATTGAGGGACTGATGAGTAAGCGGTAGTGGAAGTCTGGCTCATTTCCCTCCAAGAAAGCTATTGACTCCGATGAAATTTCTAATAATGTGGTAAAATTAAATATTTCAGAAATGAACCAAAGATAAATAATGAAATTTAAAGTTTTAAGAACTATCATTTTTTGACATCATACATAAGAGACCCAACTCCTCTCAAAACAAAAAACATATGAAAAGTAAGGAAGCAAATAAAATATTCCTTATAGTTAATAGCTTCTTTCTGAATCAGGTGGAACAATACTAAGGGAACTTTATACAAATCTCTAATGAATTGACCACACATTGAGTAAGAAACAAAAACCACTAGGATTTAAAGCAACCATTTAAAAAAATGCTTTACAAACCTGTGTGTCTAAAATGTCTTCGGTCAATAGTGGAGTACCTGGCTCTTCTTTTTCCCAATTATCTAAGACTAGTGATTTTCTGACTTTCTTCACAGAAGCAGTAGGCTAGAATGAATAATTTACAATGAAAACATTACGGCAAAGTCACTTGGACATGATACGGCTTTTATTAATGACAAATAATACTAAAAGATCACCTCTTGTTTGCAGCTTTTATAAACAGGTTCATCTTCCTCTTTGAGGAATATGTCTGTTCCAGTTTCTTCTTTTAAAACTTCCCGAATATCTTCTTCCAAGAAGGCAAGTGGCTGTGACTAAATTGTTTTTTAAAAGATTTTTAAAGTCTTTTATAACAATTCCTTTTACCCCCCATATACAGAAACCCATCTTTTATATATTTTCATTAGTGGCTTAATTTTCTCCCAGTCCCTCTTGATACATAAGTTAAATAATTATTCAACTAACCAGTTTTATGGCAAAAATAATATTGTACATTGCAAGCACTGAATGGTGTGGCACTTTCTCCACATATGTAAGTGAAAGCACAGATAACACTGCCCATCTCTATTCATGAACTACTATTGCTAGCACTACTACTAAAATTTTCTAAATAGCAGCAACTAGTGAAGCACATACTATTGTACTTGAAACTTAGCCTCACTAGATTTATTTCTATTATCTCTTTTATCTTCACCAATAACCCTCTGGGGTGTGTTTTATGATCTCCATTGAACAGAAGCAGAAACTGAGCCTTAGAGATATCTTGATCAATCAGCTAAAAAAATATTATTAAGAAAGTGCTTATATATATCAAAATATTAAAATTGTTTTATTCTATTACAGGTAACCACTACTGAAACTACTAAAAGGTTGGTTTTAGTGTTAAGAAAAGAGCTCTGCTGACACTTGACTTGCCTTCTCTAGATGATATAATGTAAAAATTCAAAACAAGCCAAGCAAAGGTTTATTTACAAGTCAAGTAAAAAGATGAACACAAATTCTAACTTTATAAATCAAGAGATTAAATTTTTATCAGTTTCAGTGAATCTTTTTTAAAATATTAAAAACCAAGGATAAAAATCAAAATTTGTGTTTTTATTAAATTAGGAAAATTCTTAAAAATAAAAACAATATACATACCACAATTTTAAGGGGTCCATATTTTTTCTCCTGAGCAGCAAGCGCATTCTTAAAAGGAGTAGGAGTTCTTGGTGTGGTACCCAATATAGATCTTCTAATTGTAGGTGTTCTAAACCTATCCAATCATTTAGATATTTGTGTTACAGTCAAAATTTGACTTCATATGAATTAAGGAAGGCAACTGCATATATACAAGCTTTATTTAAACATTACAGGATGACTGTAAAGTATGCCTGCTTAAGCTAATTCTTATTCTAATCAATGATCTTTTTTCCCCCTGTGGAAGTATTTTGTAGGTATGATTAAAGTCTATAATTAACTGACTTTATTTCAATGATCTTAATACAGAAAATAGAACTAATGTAGAAAAAAGCAGTAAAAATGTTTTGTTTGAGTTCAAAGATTTAACAAATACATTTAGCTGTTTTTCGGTCTCCTGGGGACAAAACATAAGGTTATGATTTTGTTTTCAATTCTAAGTCCCATATGGATAGGGATTAGGATATATGCATAAATGGATAAAAAACTAAAAATCTATTCTTGAAATTGTGGGGTTTTTTTTAATACAAATATTTAATACCTACTTACCCTACATTCTCCTTTTGATCGTTGGGGGTTGTTTCCTTATGAAGAGGAGTTGTTATGAGAACCTTCTGCCCACAAATAGGAGTTGATGTAAATGAAGGATTTTCTATATTAACTTGTTCATTTCCAGAGCATGTATTGAAAAACTAAAAACAGAGGAGAGTTTAAAGATAATTTCTAGAACATCAATATCCCTGCATAATTATTAAACTGATAATATTTTCAAATTATTTCCCAATCTCTCTTAGAAAAGAATTGCCAATAATACCACATTTACACTCCACTCCATGAAAATTAAGCTCCAGTAGGGCAGGACTTTTTGTTTTGTTCATTACTGCCTTCCTAGCAATTAGAACATTGTGTAGCACATAACAGACATTCAAGAAATAGTAATTTAACACATATTCAAAAGTTACAAAACAGCACAAAATTTTTAAAACAGTATATTATCAAATAGGAACCTAGAAACCATAATTAGCTGTCGTGTTAAATGTAACATATTTGTACAACAGTATAACCACAGAAAGTTTTATTAGTTTATTAGTAAATGATCTTAAATGTCCTTTCCTATAAGAATATTTTGAATTCAGAATAATGCTTTGCTGACAAAAATACATCTGTCTGGCAAATCTCCTTATTTACAACACAGCTCAGAACCTCCGAGCAGCCAAAATTGGTATCACACAGTCCATTTCCAAATGACAAGCTTTACTCATTGGATCTTAACTTACATGCAATTGTGAAATACTAATTAATTTTTGAAGCCAATAGATTAGAAGCAGAGGTAAGAAGAAGTGGAAATTGCTATAAAGCTATTTATAACTGGAAATAATTCTAGCTCTATCATTTTTAGTTCCTAATGTTTGCAATATACTTACCCCTAAGATTAGCAGTCAAACCCTCCTAAAACCCTGCAGTGATGCCCATCAATTACAGGATAAAATCCAAGCTCTTTGCCATTGGATATAAGGTCTTTATAATCATGCCTCACCTTCTCAGCCTTGGATTTTACATTTCAACAAAAATTGCTAGTGTGTAAAGCTCTATAAATAGAAAATTGCTGGTGTGCCCAAGCCCATTTCCCCATCCTCTAGGAGCTTTATAACTTTGAAAGGTAGGGTGGGGGTGGGGGTGGCGGTCACAGTGTTCACATTCCTGAAGGGCAGGGGAGTCACAGTTGTCAGAAAACAGTCATTGTGTCCTGCCAGATCTTCCTCATATTCCCGCCATCTAAACACCTCCAACAATATCTTGGTACTCTCTAAGCTTATTTGACTTAAACTTCCTAATCCCATAAAACTTTTTAACCTCTGTCAGGACAACTTGCTTAACTTCTGAATTTCATTCCACCTACCTCCTAAGGTTTTTTGAAAGAGGATTAACTGATGCTATAATAAAGTATTTAGCACACAGCCTAGAATACAGTGTTCATTAAAAAAGAAGGTACAGTTTGCCTTAATATAAATATCTGCTGCCCAGGAACATAACTATAGGAACAAGCAGGTAGTTCCTGATATCCCTAGAAAAATCTGACAGGTGAAATTCTTACAGTGAGCAGTTAACTGTGGATATATACACCTGATATCTGTTGAACAGCCAGAATATTGATATCAAGCTCAGCTCTGCCATTAGATAATTTGGACAAAACATTTTACCTTTCTGGGCCTATTTCCTGATGAGTCTCATTAAAGATGTGGAACTACATATCTAAAACACCTCTTTTAGCTCTAAAAATTGTAAGGCACTCTAATGCCACTACTACATTTTGTGAGATACCTTCTGACTTATCAGAGCTTAGTATGCCCATGTATACATTTTACATACATTATCCATCTTTATACGATATCAAAGCAATGAATTGCTAGCAAGGATATTAAAGATGTAATTTAATGTAGCCCATCAATATTTAGAAAGATAAATAGAAACAACACTATTACCTGTGAAGGAGAAAATGGTAGTGTTTTCACCGGTGTGTGTTTTAATGCTGTATTACTGCTATCACTGAATGAGCCATCGCTGAGTTCACTGCCAGGGGACTGACCCACTCGTGTTCTTCTCTTCTTTCTGAGAATGGTTGGTGGAGTACTAAACTTGACCACGTTTGGGGATGTTAAAGGAACAGGCTCACTTTCTGCACCATTACAACTGTTTTTTTTCTCTTCAAGAACCAGACTGACGTTAAACTGACATTCCATGGCACCTTCATTGTGCTGAATTCGCATTAGTTTAACAGGAGTCATGGCACCTTCATTGTGTTGAATTCGCATTAGTTTAACTGGGGTGGACTTGACAGGAGAAGCAGCAGCATCAGTAAGATCAAAACTAGTAACATCACTCCATGCTACAGGATCCTGCAATACATAAAATTCTTAAAGTTAATGCTGTAACCTAGTTAAATCTCATCTTGAACTTGGGATGATTTGCACAGTTAATTAAATACTCATTTTTATCAATAGAAACAGATTTTCCTTTCCTTGTTCATCTTTTTAAAAAAAAAAAAAAAAAGACCATTTGTGAGTAACAGATTATGGTTTTACTATGACTCCAATTTGGAATATCCTAAAATAATATTCCATCTAATTCAGTAACTGAAGCTTACTGTCAACGTATTTTAAGTAAAAAGAACAAATTATTTTGTTATTATCAAAGAGTACAAATTATCATAAAACCTTATACTCTATTCTACATGAGAAAAATGCTATCAAATTCTACATAATCATCCGGTAATGTGTATGGGACATCTTCAAAATGGTCAATGGTCATATACTTTGATCCAGAAATTCAATTTAACCTAAGGACATAACCACAATTTTACATAAAGCTTCATGTAATACATTCTGCAATTTGTAATACTGAGAAACTGGACGCCATTACCAACAATAAGAATACATTGGGTAAATAAATTTTGTTACAGTCATACGACAGCATGCTACGAAGCCATTAAAACTCAAGTTTAAAAAAACAGTTAAGAGAACAGAGACATGCTCATGATATGTGGAGAAAAAATCCACAAACATATAAGTAAGTATATACTGGGCTTTGAAAATATATGAATATGTATATTTTATATGTATAGAACATAGCCTGAAAGGAAATACCTCAAATTATTAACTCTTGATTTATGAAAGATTTCAATTTTCTTCCTTACAGTTTTCTCTGGTTCCCAACTATCTCTAACATATTTGTACAACTTGTATAACAAAGAATAAAATGGTAAATATTAAATTTTTAAAAATTCTATACAAGGTACATACTTGAGAAAGATTTATATATTTTTCCAGAAGTCACTGCAAACTATGAGCATGACATAGAAAGTAATGTTTAACATAAAACTGGTCAGTGTCCATTAAACTGAGTTTCTAAACATGAAGCCATGTAACTAAAATTGAGCTTTTGATAACCTCGCAATTTCAAACTTACAGATTCAATAAGTTCTAGGGTCTCTGCAAATTCTGGGATGGTCTGTAGCGAGGACAGCACAGCATTTGCCTCTACGGCCAGGAACTTTGTGGGTGAATTCTGCTGAGCAGTCAGAGCCTGATTTTCATCCATACTGTAAAACTCACTAGTGTGCTCCTCGAGGCTGTTTAGAGTATTGGATGTGCTTTCATCCATGAGGAAACTACCAGACCAGCTAGAAAAGTTTCCAGGCTGCTAAAAGTACAAAAGAAATTTGAATATTATTTGTCATTCTGAATCTAAGCAGAAAATTTATATTTTAAGAGTTTTTTTCTACAACATACTTTGCAACTAAAAATATCATAGCAAATATTCTGTCTTTCCTCAAAACCAATATAAATTTTTCATTCAATTTCATATCTTGACTCTATTTCTTTTCTCTAAATTTGTTCTAAAATTTATAAAATCATGGTGAGATAATACAAGCATGCACATATAACATAAAGTTAAAACTTGTAGAATCTGGCCTCTACCTTTCAAACTTCATCTGTGACACATCTTCCTCCCAGGAAATACCTGAGATTCCCCAACAGTTATTTTTTTTTTACCCTGGAGTGCCTTTGCACACACTGCTGCTCCCTTTATCTACAGAATGCTATCCAACCTGCTGATCAGGGAAACTCCTATTCCTCATTTAAGATAAAGTTCAAACATTGGTAAGCACTCCATCAGACTATACTTTCACCTGTTCCATGTATAATAATGACCTGGTTCATGTACTTTGCTAATATATAATCACTGCCTATCTTTCAAGACCGTGCTCAAATAGAATTTCTTCCAGGAATCCTTCCCTGACTACCTAATTCTCAATTAGGCACCTCTCCTATGTGCTCCCATAAAACTTTGTGATTTATTTTATCAAAATATGTCCTGTTTCCTGTCCTTGTTCCCATTACAGAGTAAATCCTTTGAGGTCAGGGACTGCGTCATTTTTCTTTCTCTTGCTAGTGATGTCCACTGGGCAATAGACTTATCTTTTGAGCCTAGTTTCCTAGTGTCTCATAATAAAATACAAGAGAAGAGACCTGGAAGAGCCATAATTAAAAAAGAATATGTAATCTGAAAGCTGTTAAGAGAGTAGATCCTAAGAGAACTTAACACAAAGAAAATTTTTTTTTCTTTTTCTTTTTCTTGCAGCTATATGAGATGATAGATGTTAACTAAACTTAAGTGGTAATCATTTCACATCACATGTAAGTCAAGTCATTATGCTATAAACCTTAAACTTACACAGTGCTCTATGTTAATTATAACACATACTGGGAAAAAAAGAAAAAGAAACACAATATGTAAAGTGTACTGTACTGTCCCGTAAAACTTTATGATGTGACAAAAATGTTTTACATCTGAAGCTGCTCAGTAAGGAAGCCATTATAACCACAGCAGCAGCCACAATGTGGCTACAACTCAGGAGCTGAATTTTTAAATCTTATTTAAAATCAAATGTGGTTAGTAACTACTGTATTTTAAAGAGAGCATTACCCTAGTCCATAGGAAGCACTCAATAAATGGTACCTATTACTATTAAAAATAAAAATTGTTAGAATGTGCTAGAGTCACAATAACAAAATGTTAAGTTCCAAGTTAAGTAAGGTGAAAAAACAAGTTTCCAACACTGTTACAACATAAGTCCTACCTGTTTTAAAGTTTCCTTAAAAATATAAGAAGTAAAGCAATCTTATTTCATTAGCATAGAGTTTATGAAGAGTACTTTTAAACCATATTAATTTCAATTGAGTTTGAGCTAGGAAAAAGATTCAAAAAGGGAGATCACTGGGCCCACTGGAAAAACCACAGATCTACAATCATATACACCTGAATCCAAATTCCTAAGAATAAACCACCTACTTTACAGAGTTAAATTAAGGATTACCAAAAATTCATAGAACACATCTATAATGCATACTCAGTAAAACAGTAACCATTATTATCACATAATTCTTAAAAATGAGTACTTTATATGCGTATAGACTCTATTTTGCTAGGTGTAGCAACTTTCCTCTAGAATCAGGAATTTCCAATCTCCTTATAAACCAGATCTTGGCCCTGGCTGGTGTGGCTCAGTGGATTGAGTGCCAACCTGAGAACCAAAGGGTTGCCAGTGTGATTCCCAGTCAGGGTACATGCCTGGGGTGTGGGCCAGATCCCTGGTGGGGGGTGCACAAGAGACAACCACACATTGATGTTTCTCTTTCTCCTTCCCTTCCACTCCTTCTAAAAATAAATTAAATATTTTTTTAAAAAACAGATCTTTATGAGAGTGGATTTCAGATAGCAAATTCTTTTTTAAAAAATACTCTTTCCCCCTTTTAATGCAAAATGCCAATTCTTTTAGGTAGCTATATTTTCCTGTTAGTTAAAAATGATAGGCTACAATCTGAAAAATAATCAAAGGCATTTTTGTACACCGACAATGAAATATCAGGAACAAAGTCCCATTTGCTATAGCAACAAGAAAAATAAAGTACTAGGAATAAACCTAACCAAGGAAGTAAAAGACCTATACTCAGAAAACTATACAACACCAAAGAAAGAAATTAAGGAAGATACAAATAAATGGTAGCATACACTGTGTTCATGGACTGGAGAATTAACATCATCAAACTGTCCATACTACCCAAAGCAATTTAAAGATTCAACACAATCCCTATGAAAATACCAATGACATATTTCAGATATAGAACAAAGATTTCAAAAATTAATATGGAACCATAAACAACTGCAAAGAGCCACAGCAATTTTGAGAAAGAAGAACAAAGTAGGAGGGATCACCATACCTTACACTGAACTATATTACAAGGCCACTGTAATCTAAACAGTCTAGTATTGGCATAAGAACAGACACACAGATCAATGGAACAGAATAGAGAACCCAGAAATAAACCTAAGTTTCTATGGTCAATTAATATTCAACAAAGGGGGCAGAAGCATAAAATGGAGTAAAAATAGCCTCTTCAACAAATGCTGTTGGGAGATATGGACAGCCACATGCAAAAAAATGAAACTCAACCACTAACTTACACCATACACAAAAATAAACCCAAGATGGATAAAAGACTTAAATATAAGTCACAACACCATAAAAGTCCTAGAGGAGGACATAGGGAAGGAAATCTCAGATATTCCACACATCAACATTTTCACTGATATATCCCCTAGAGCAAGGAACACAGAGGAAAGAATAAACAAATGAGACTTCATCAAAATAAAAAGCTTCTCCATGGCTAAAGAAAACATCAGCAAAATGAAAAGAGAAACAACTTTAAGAAAATATATTTGCCAATGATATATCACACAAGGGTTTGACCTCCAGAATATATAAAGAACTCACATGATTCCACTCCAGGAAGGCAAACAATCCAAATAAAAAATGGGAAAAGGACCTGAACAGACACTACTCCAAGGAGGACATACGGAGGGCCCAGAGATATATGAAAGGATGCTCAGCATCAGTAGTCATCAGAGAGATACAAACTAAAACCACAATGAGATATCACTTCACACCTGTCAGAATGGCCACCATAAACAAATCAACAAATACTATGTGCTGGCGAGGATGTAGAGAAAAGGGAACCCTAGTACACTGTTGGTAGGAATGCAGACTAGTGCAGCCACTATGGAAAACAGTGTGGAAATTTCCTCAAAAAACTAAAAATGGAACTGCCTTTTGGCCCAGCATTCCACTGCTGGGATATACCCTAAGAATCATGAAATATTAATTCAAAAGAACCTATGCACCCCAATGCTCATAACAGCACAATTTACAATAGCCAAGTGCTGGAAGCAACCTAGGTGCCCATCAGTAAATGAGTGGATAAAAAACTGTAGTACATTTACATAATGGAATACTATGCAACAGAAAGAAAGAAGGAGTTCCTACCCTTCACAACAGCATGGATGGAACTAGAGAGCATTATGCTAGGTGAAGTAAGCCAGGTGGTGAAAGACAATTACCATATGATCTCACCTATGAATGTAACCTAATCAACAAAACAAACAAGCAAGCAAAATATAACCAGAGACATGGAAATTAAGAGCAAACTGACAGTAACCAGAGGGGAGGGGGAAGGGAGATAACAGAGGAAAGAAGGGAAAAAGTCGTCAAGGAAAATATAAAAGAACCCATGGACAAAGCCAAAGAAGGAAAGGACAGAGGGTGAGAGGTGGGGGTGGGAGGGGTGGAGGAAAGTGGTGGCAGGAAAATGAAGACAATTGTATTCAAACAATAATAAAAACATAAAGAAAAAAAAAGTAGGGCCAAGATGGAGGCGTAGATAGATACACTTTCCCTCCTTGCACAACCAAAAGAAGGACAACAACCAATTTAAAAACTAAAATAACCAGAACTGCCAGAAAATCAAACTATATGAAGGTCCAACAACCATGGAGTTAAAGAAGAAACATTCATCCAGACTGGTAGGAGGGGCAGAGACGAGCAGCGTGGGCTGAGAAGATGTACGGCAAGGTGGTGGCTGGAGGACCGTGGCATGCATGTTGGCAGCTGGCAGACTGGGTGAGGCAGAGGCTGCGGGCAGTCCCACATTTGCATATGGATAAACTGGGAAGAACAACTGGGGAGTGAGACAAACCACGCAATCCAGGGTCCCAGTGCAGGGAAATAAAGCCTCAAAACCTCTGGCTAAAACAACCTCTAGGGGATGAGGCAGAAGAAACTCCCAGCCTCACAGGAGAGTTTATTAGAGAGACCCACAGGGTCCTAGAATGTACACAAACCCAGCCATCTGGCAATCAGCACCAGAAGGGTCCAATTTGCTTGTGTATAGTAGAGGAAGTGACTGAAAGCCTGCAGAGAGCTGAACAAGCAGCATTGTTCCCTCTTGGGTCCCTCCCCCACAGACAGTGCCACAATGCAGTGATGTGGGTTGCCCTGCCCTGGCGAATAACTAAGGTTCCACCCCTTACTATGTAACAGGTGCACAAAGACAAAAAAATATGGCCCACATGAAAGAACAGATCAAACTCCAGAAAAAATACAACTAAGCATTGAAGAAATAGCCAACCTATCAGATGCAGAGTTCAAAACACTGGTAATTAGGATACTCACAGAAATGGTTGAGTACAGTCGCAAAATAGAGGAAAAAGTGAAGGCTATGAAAAGTGAAATAGACTTCCGGCCAAGATGGAGGCGTAGGTGGACACACTATGCCTCCTCTCACAACCAAAATTAAGGACAACAAAGATTTAGAAACAAGAAAACAACCAGAACTCATAGAAAATTGAACTGTACGGAACTCAACAACCATTCATCCAGAACGGTAAGAGGGGAGGAGTCTTGACAGGAGAAAGTGGAGGTGTGGACTGGGCACGCAGGCAGCAGCAGCAGCTGGAAGACCCCAGGCACACAGGCAGTGGCTAGCGGACCCTGGGCATGGGGTGGCAATTGTGCAGACCCAGTGAGGCCGCGCAAGGTGGCTGGCTGACCAGGTGGTCCCACATTTGCATGCAGATAATCCAGGCAAAGGGAAAGCAGTGGAAGGGACTGGAATCCGAGAGAGATAGGAGAAAGTGCCATTGTTCCCTCTCGGACCCCACCCCCACATACAGCATCACTACCCAGAGACTGGGCTGCCCCACCCTGGGGAACACCTAAGGCTCCGCCCCTCACTATGTAACAGCCATTACTAGACCAAAAAAAACAGAAACAAAAATGGCTCAAACCAGAGAACAAATCAAAGCCCCAGAGCCAATTCATCTAAGCAACCAAGAGATAGACAACCTATCAGATGCACAGTTTAATGAATATGCTTTCCACTTGTTGACATACAAGAGTCAATGCTAAGGAAAATTATAGAAGCATATAAAAGATTCTAACAATAAAATCTAAACACTTAACCTAATTTCTTACCACTGAAACTCGCTTTCTTCTAACTTCATTCTCAGCTGACATAAGAAGCAACTCAAGTTCCTTTATTTTTTTCTCCTTATCAGGATCTTCATCAACAAAGGGTTGCTAAAATAAGTTAAATAAAAAACAGGCTATTTATATAATTACTTTATTATTAGTTTTCTAATTTTTATTTTCTTCTATACAATATAAATCTAGTTTTTCTAAAGCTTAATACTACTAAATCCCAAATATCCAAAATCACAATTCCGCTAGAATCTAAAGAGGTGATGGTAAATATTTACAATAGAACAGAAAAGAATTGGGGAAAATAAATGTATAAAAATGTATACTGCATTATCTATATCGATTTAAAAATTTGTGTCTGGAGTATGCTTCAATTTATTAAATTTTAGTACAGATTCTTAACTAATTTAGCAAAAATATGTCCATTCACAACCTGAATGCATTAAGTTGGAAAATAAAAGAACCACCTTACTGGTGGTGTCTTCCACTTTACATTTACAGTGTATATTTCTCAAACCCACTTAACAAACTTTCTCCTTTAATGTTATCATACACAAAGTAAATGGGACAGATAGTATTGTTTTTGTCCTAGCTTTATACATGAGGAAACAGGCACTATCAGACTTTCAAAAATGTTTGAAATGGTTTCCTTTATTATAAATAAACATTTACCTGAATAAAGGCAGAAGTCTGAACATGTTCTATACAATTGCCTTCAGGTGACACATACTGATAGGCTGGAATCTAAAAGTAATTATATCATTAATATTGTACATATAACATTTTAAAATCTGAGACAAAGCACAAAAACTCTTGATAAAATATGAACATTAAAAAGTCAGAAAGTATTTTTGTTAACTTTGATTTTTCATACCAACAATAGTTTCTTATCTACTAAGTACATCTCTGTTCTCAGGGTCTGATTAAAAGTCTTAACACAGGAAAGATCTATCTTCTAGATGAAATGTGAGAATTGCCCGGCCTAGATTCATCAGCCAATTATTCTATTAACTACAATATCCACCAAGCATTTTTAAATCTGCTATTAGGATTGCTCTATTTCCTGGAGAAGACAAAGTAATTCTGTTCCTGTCTTTTAGCGGAAGCGATTAGTCCTGATGAAGCACACACAAAGATGGGACTAAAAGCAAATTTTTCAACGTTCGTATCTCCTTACTCCTACCACCATCCCGTGGCAACCTCTGGGTAGAAAGATATGAAAATAGAGGTTTCTTATGATGATTGCTTAGATAAAAATCAGAATTACTCATGTATTTTTTAATACTCTGACAATAGACTAAGAATTATTCTGCTTCTTTTCTAAAGCATCTGTAATAAGAATTTTGAAGTTGCATGCAAATTTAGTGTGCAGTGGTGGAAAGAAATATGAGAAGGTATTTTTTAAAACCTTAAAATATAATAAATCTAAATGTAATAGAGTATATTTCCCATAATGGGTTACCTAAATCACTAATGTAGAATCATTATACATAAGTTCTAACATTAAACTTACTTTTCACAATACTTGATTAGAATCAGTTATCAATCAATTTGATAACTCTAATGGATTAGAAATATATCTTTCACATTTTTCATTAAAATCTGTGACAATTATTTCAAATCAATCCACTTTTTCTTCCAAGTAAAAATTAGAATTATCTTTTTAGTATTTTAAATGAATTGAACTATGAATATACACCTTTCAAGAGTTACTAAACATAACAGTTTTTAAAGTAAAATTCTTATCTTTCCAATATATTCTTTGAGACTGTTAAACACTCCCTTGACCCGAAATAACTTTTTAAAATTATCTATGAGTTAAAAAATTAAATTTAAATAACTTTTCTAAGATAGGTTTCAGTTTATGCTGCTGAAATCTAGGACACTAAAGAAAAATGTAAAGAAACAGACAATAAAAACCTGGGAGGGGTGTCCAACCTTTTGGCATCTCTGGCCACAGGGGAAAAAAAAAGTTGTCTAGGGTCACACATTAAATACACAAACACTAATGAAACTGATGAGCAAAAAAATTATGATTTTGTGTTGAGCCACATTCATAGCCATCCTGGGCCGTGTGCAGCCCATGGGCTACAGGTTGGACACCCCTGCAAGTATTGAGTATTAGCAAATAACTATAATGTCTTCATATGTCTTCCTATTTGTAAATTAAGATGTCATTACTTTCTTTTAAAATTATGTCTTTAAAAATGTCCTTTTAATGGAATAAAATCAATTCTGAGGCATACTAAGCATAATTTTTTTTTCTAAGCATAAATTTTTAACACTTAGCCAAATTTTGTCTTTTGGTAGGTACTATTAAGTTCTGACTTAATTTTTACATTGTGACAAGAACCACAAATTGCTCAACATTAACAGCAGCATGACAGATAGCTAGATAGGGAAATGTAAAACAAACCTTATGAAAACTACTACTAAACTAAATGCTTACAGGTAGGAAAATGCACTGTACAGAAAATAGAGTTGCCCCATTATGGACTTGGGTAAGCTCTACTCTAATGAGCATTTTTAAATGAAGACTGAAGTCACTCAACTGGTTGGTTAGTAGTGGGAAGCAACATTCAATGCCATCAAAGAACCAGTTATTTACCACACCTACCAAAATGATGGCTTGAATGACATTTTACTATGTTCTCCTTTAAACCATTTTATATAAACACACATCTTAGGGATAAGGAGTACGATTACAAAAATTTTCTAAAAATTACAATAGATGTTAAAGCAAAGAAATTATTAGCTTTGAATTATAAATGAAGATTCAAAGAATAATACTATTAGGAAATGTACATACTAAATTTTTATATGTAAAATTTACATGTATCGATAAAAGAAAATATTTAAATGGGTTTGTTCCCAAAATGTTTATCAAAACAAGTAGGGATAAACCACCACTAATTATTAAACAGCAGTTATGGAATATTTTTTTAGCTTAGAAATTCAAATGTCTATTCCCCTAAATATATGTTGTATTTATCCTATTAAGAAACCAAACACCTTCCCATATAGCAACTTAAGAAATTTTACAAATAATAAAGGTATTAAAAAATATGTGCCTGAACAGGTATGTAAAACTGATTCTGGGTTTGCAAGTGGTCCATTGTTGCACAAGGTTTGTGTTGAAGCTTAGATGAAGATTTTATTCCATCTTGTAAGTAGCCCTCCTGTTCCACTTTTCTTCGCATAGTAGAATTCCAATGGTTTTTGATAGAATTATCAGTCCTATAAAATGAAAGTGTGTAATTTTAAAAGAAAAAGAGGATTCAACAAATTTTAATACTGTATAAAATGAAGTGCATTTTACAACATTTATGTAAAATTAGATACTTGTTTAATTAAAAAAACAAACTGTATGTCAGACACAGTTCTAAGCACTGGAGCTATGGCAGTAAAGACGACAAAATCCCTCTTTCACAGAATTTACATTCTCATTAAAAGTGTGGCAGAAGGAAAGGAGGAAGAAGAGAAAAACAAAAAACTAAATATATAATAAGGAAGATACCACTGCAATGCAGATCATTAAAGTAGGACAAGAAAAATGAGTAAAAAGGGCAATTTTGATTAGGTAGTCCAGAAAGACCTCTGGGAGGTGTCAGTGAAGCTAAGATCCGAATGACAAGGATAAACTAACCGCACAAGAACAGAAAAAAAGAGCATTCCAGATTGAGGGCATAGTGAGGACAAAGACCTTGAAGCCATGTTATGGCTGTGAAAAGCAGCCACAAATTACAGAATCCCAGTACTCTTTTTCACTTCCTAGAACAAAATACCTGTGGAAACAAGTTCATGGATTCCCTTTTTACCTAATTTTCCTTTATATAAATGTAAATCTTCAATCTACAGATATTTGTAGCATAAGTTCCATTTTTCATAAAATCTATAAACATTAACTGAGAACCTAATTTATGTCAAGGTACAGGCTAGGTTCTATGGACAGTAAAAAGATGTATGAGATTAAAAACATCAAAAGTTCCTAGACCAGGTTCAGTAACTTGAACAAAAAAAACTTAACACTGTCCTTTAATTTCTTTATCTATAAAAACAGCAATGTTTGCTCTGTGTATTTCACAAGTATATGAAGATTAATTAAGAATATACATAAAAGTATTTTATAAACAATGAAGTGCTATCAGATAGAGACTATAACAATAAAAAAATGCTATCTTCCAAGGGAGGCATAGATTTTCCCGAGGCTGTTGGTCTACTGTACTACCAAGAAATTTATGAACTGATGCAACATATAGTGTACACAGCACATCACCGCCTCTGAGGGAACTTCTATACTTCAGCCACATGGATGCTCCCATGATTTGAATCAGATCGTAATTAATTACAAATTGCGTTTTCTCTAATGCACTTTCATAGTTTATCTCAGCCAGTATGTTTGTTATTTTCCAGGCTTATGCACAGAATCCAATACGAAAGCAATCTCTTCAATTCAGATTCCATTCCAACCAAGTTTGAAAAAAGACTGTCAGCCTGATTGGCACAGATATGTAAACATAATCTGGGGAGTGCAGCAAATGTTCATAATCCAAAGGCTTATCATTTTGTTGTATAAATTACTACTATAAAATATTTCATTAAAAAGTAATTATATCGCTTACCACAGATACATTACAAATAGTCCCAAAGGGTTGCTTGTATTGTAGTCTCAATTTTAAGTAAAATAAAAGTCATAGGGTACTTGCAAATATATATAATAGTAACATAATAAAGATCAAGTTTAAATACAGAAAAATGTATATACATTTATATAAGCACCTTCCAGGAAGTAGTTTGGCAATTTCTGCCCAACGATTTCCCAACCGCTTATGTGCTTCATAAATGATCCTGTCCTCCTCTTCTGTCCAGGAAGATTTCTTTACCTCGGGATTCAGATGATTATGCCACCTTTCTCTACACTGCTTGCCTATTCTTCCTTTTAAATGTTTTGCAATTAAAGACCATCTTTTTGGGCCATATTTCTGAACTAATTCAATAACCTAAGAAACAGAAAAACAAAGTTTAAAAAAGCATTACCTTGACAGAATGTTAAAAACATAACTCATAAATACTTTTTTTAAAAAAATGCATTAAATCCAAGCTACAACAACTTAAAAAACAATTTTACCAATAAATACTGCTTCAGTATTTGCCCAGTTCAAAAACTGATCCCAAACTTATTTAAAATACAAGGTACTCCCTGACTAGTGTAGCTCAGTGGATTGAGCGCAGGCCTGTGAACCAAAGAATCCTGGTTCAATTCCCAGTCAGGGCACATGCCTGGGTTGCAGGACAGTTCCCAGCAGGGGACAGAGGAGAGGCAACCACACATTGATATTTCTCTCCCTCTCTCCTTCCCTTCCCCTCTAAAAATAAATAAATAAAATCTTTAAAAAAAAAAAAATAAAATAAAATAAAATACAAGGTACTAATTAAAGTCACTAGTTAAAGTGACTTGTAAGTTAAATAGTTTTCATTTAAAATAGCAGTTAAAATGTTGAGACTTATGCATTTTCTAGTCTTACATCTTTAAAAAAACAGAAACTTCAGCTGGAAGCCAAATAAATCAGTTTGGAAACAGAAAGGATCTACAGTTACTACCTTTTCATTTCTCCTTTCTCAAATAGAAAGGATCTAGCTTACATATTTTAAAACTTATCATTAGCCATCAAATAAATTAAATCAATTCTGAGCTTAATGAAGTAACTTTTTTTGAGTGGACATAAAAATACTCTAATTCTACAACTATATTCATTAACAATTTTTATGCTATAAGGGACATGAACTAAAGGGTAGTTCCAAGTGGAGGACAGAAATTCTGCCATTTTTTTCAGACTTATATAATACAAAGAATTATCCTGGTTAAATTATCCAACACTTTGGAAATGTGATGCTTTGATATGTCTTATTTGGGGGCACATTATAGGTCAAAAGGGAAAGCTGAGAATGATTTCCTTACATATAATGTTATCAGATAAAATAAAATTATTTTTAAAACATTAACTCAATTTTCAAAAAGAAACTAAACTCTAAATTTTACTAACCTAAGCTCTAAACAAGGTGCTAAGCTACTGGTATTTTTCACTCCCACAAACCAAACTCTCAAAAATTCTACATGTATAATTCATTCTACATAAAATTGGTTTGACTCAAGTCATTTAAAACTACATTTCAAGATACAACTTAGAATTCTTATGCAAGCAGCACCCAGAGAACAAAATCAAAGTATTTTAGATGTACACTTTATGTGTCAAAATGATGTACTGGGAAGAAAAAAAGCTAATTTACCTACACAGTGGGAAAAAAAAAAAGAGTATGAACATAATTACCCTCTGATCTTCTTCTTTAGTCCAGGGACCCTTAATCAATTCTGGATTTAAAACTTTCTGCCATCGATGCTGACACTGAAAATCAGAACGATTCTGAAAGAATTTAGATGATTTTGCTAGTGAACAACTGTCTTCCAAAATTTATGTCTTACAAACTTAGAAACAGTTTTCAAGAATAATATATTCAACAGCATTCCTTAAACATGTAATGTTTCTTTTACATGCCTGTGTCCCAATTCTTTTTTTTTTAGATTTATTTTTAGAGAGAGGGAATGGGAGGGAGAAAGAGAGGGACAGAAACATTAATGTGTGAAACAAATACCGTACATCATTTGCCACTTGCACACCCCTCACCAGGGACCTGGCTTGCCACACCAGTCAGGGCCCAATTCTTTTTTAATTAAAGTAGTAGCAGGATTTAGATTATAAATAACAGCAATGTGTTCTTGCAATTAAATTATTTGTCTCTACACTATGTCTTATAAGGCAGCAAACAGCAAAACTATAATACAAAAACTGCCCATAAAAAATGAATATAAGGTTGAGAAATAAAGGAGGTAAACAGAAAACTATACAAAGGAGATGAAAGAAAAACAGCACAGCAGTCTGGATTCATATAGTTCAGCAGTACACAACTCTACACAATTAAAAAACCCTTAAAGACACTGCCAGACTACTGAATGATACTTAAAAGATGTTTATAAATGATAACCCTCCCAAGTTATCAAGAAAAAACTAAACATATCTACATAGGAGATGTGCATTAAATATCGGTTAAATTATTTAATTGTTGAAGCTTAAAATAAAAATGAAAAAACTTATGTAGAAACATCTCAAACTCCAAAAATAATTAACAATAAATTAAGCTTTATTTTAGTCAGTTCATGACCTAGAAACTCCTATATTTTATGATGATGACAACAAGAACAATAGTAACTTTTCATTAGTGATTCACAGTTTACAAAGATATTAGTTAATATACGAGGTCTGTCCAGAATGTGTCCCACCATGTAATATGAAAAATAGAGACATTTATTGAAGAAGAGACAAGGAACATTATACATAGGACAATGACATCACAGTCCCCTTCAAAGTAGGCATCTTGGGAACTTACTGAATCTCACTGATGGTCTGAAACTCTTCCCTTTCAAAGGTGATTTTAGTTTTAGGAAAAGCCAGAAGTCACAGGGCAACAAATCTGGGTTGTAGGGGGTGCTAGGTCACCTGAGTGATTTGATGTTTCAACAAAAAACTCTGCAAGAGATGTGATGCATAAGCTGGCACTTGTCATAATGACGCTGCCAATCACCAGGTGCCCATAGCTGTGGCTATTTTCATCGTACTGCAGGTCTCAAGCAACAAAGAACATTAAAGTAGTACTCTTTATTAATTGTCTGGCCTGAATGGGTGTACTCATGATGGACAAAACCTTCCAAATCAAAAAAAAAAACACAGTTTAACATGGTCCTGATCTTGCTGTGAATTTGTGGCACTTTCTTCAGGCATGGAGAACCAGGCAACTTCCATTGGAATAACTTGGCCTTTGTTTCCAGATAACCATAGACCCATGATTCATCTCTGATTATGACCTTCTTGAGGAAATCTGGTTCATTGGTAGCAGTTTGAATCAAGTCATTAGCACCTGCAGCATGATGTTCCTTCTGGTCTGGTAGCAGAAGCCACAGACCAAATTTTGCCACAAGTTTCATGACAAGATCCTGTATCAAAATCTCAGACACAGTAGTTTTGGGAATCCCCAAAGCAGCTTCTAGTTCTCCCACCATCAGTCATCAATCTTTGTTGATTGCAGCCCATACATGTTCAACATTCTCAGGTATTCTGCTTGTTGCAGGCCTTCCAGAATGTGGATCACTTTCAACAGATTCTCAACCATCTTTGAAGCATTTGTGCCACACTTTTATTTGCACTGCACTCATTGCATTGTTCCCAAAAGCCTTCTGAATCATCTGAACAGTTTCCTCGGAGGAATGTTCAAGCTTAACACAAACTTTGATGCAGATTTGATGTTCTACTCACTCAGTCATTTTGAATGTGACAGCCACATAGTACACATGCTCACTTAATGGTGTCTACCACCTCCACTGACTAGTACAGTGAAGTTGTCATTATTCATACATGCATATTCCAGTCCACTCTCCTTAGCTGCCAGGTTACATCGATGTCAAGCAAACCATTCTCATTATATTAACAATGGCGGGACTTTTTCCAGACAGGCCTTGTATGGTTATAGGTAATTTAGAAGTGTATAAAGGTATAATAGAGACAGATACTTTGTTTACCAATAGCTCTGTCTTTGTGCCTAGTTGACTTCAAATTATTTTTATTCAAATTGAGCTTCACTTTTGGCTTCTGTACATCAACACTGATCCATTTTAAGGCTATCACTTTCTTCAAAATAATCAGGTTGTTCCTGTATGTTCTTGTAGCATTTCTCCATTCACTTTATGTGCTGTTATACCATTGAAGTTAAACTGATAAAACTAAGGTAAATAACTTTTTGGATTTAGCTTCCATTACCGAACATCTTTTAAATGTCTGGAATTATGCCTATATGTTATTTCTAATTCTCATAAAAATACTACAAAAACAATACTATTATTTATATATTATAGATAAGAAAGCTGAAGATCAAAGAGGCCAAGTAGAGCCAACACTGAACACAATTCAGACTTGACTCAAAACTTTTCTTTCCATTATTTGGTTTCAACTTTAAGGTTATATTAAAAGGCCTCATAACAATATGAAAAGAACACAGGTAACATGATTTCTGAAATCCAAAGTAGCCAGTCAATATAAAAACTGAGATATGAATATTCTGCCTCAGTACCTACAGTGTAATAAGGAGCAAATAAAAGTCATATATACAAAAAACTTCGTAAATTATAAAATTGCATGCTAATAAAAGTATGTAAATAGTAATATGGTGAACAATAAGATTTTCTAAAACAAAAATCAATTAACACTTTAAAATGTAAGCATTTTGTGACAAACTTTTCATAGAGATTTTTCTGATTTTAATAATTAGCTATCAAATATCCAACATAGTTAACTTCTCTCAAAATGTTTTAACATTTATCTGCAATTATTTATAAAGGCCTACCCAAACTTAATATCATTTTTGTTTTAGATCAGTAATCTTTTTAGGTCCTGTGGATAAAGTAATTACTAGAAAAATCAGATTTTTTAAGCCATTGGCAACTGGAGGAGGACTAGAACTAGAGATCTTTTTAGGAAGGAAAGCAAAATCTAAAATAATATAGACATATTTTTAAAAAACAGCAAATTGAACCCAATTACCTAAATCATCCCTTATATGTAGAAATATAATGTTTCACTTACCTGAAGATGACTAGCAATTAGAGTCCAATCATCAGTTCCATGTTGTTCAACCAACTTCTTTAACTTATCATCCTATTAAAACAGGTATGAATATTAGAAAGCTTCCCCTACCTTATTCCTCTATTCCTGAATATAGATAATCCTCTAATTCTCTCATGTCATATCTGGTGACCATTTTTAGAAGGACTAAAGCCACTACAATACAAGTTCTCCCATTTACTATACTGTTTCCATCAGTTTCAACATCAATCCACTATTCATGCCTCTAGTTGAAGAAAAATAATGTGAAAGTAAGTTGGTAGGTAACTTTTCTTATGTTTTGTTTTTAAATATTTCTCATATCTATAATAGCATTAATAAAGACAGGTATGAAATGAATAAACCTTATCAGATAATCACCTCATCTCTTGTCCATTTTACTCTGTTCCAGAGTTTCTTTAATCCTTTTTGTTGTGGTACTTCATAATCATGATCGGCATACTGAAGGTCATCATCCTCATCCTCACTAAAAAAAGCACAATTGTGAAATAAAGAATTTTATTTACATTTGTAAATTCAATCATTGAGCAGGTATGACTGAACAAGCCACTCAGACTAAGAGGCATATCTTATATAAAATAAGGAGCTATAGTTATTACTGACACCAGAGATAAAGGTAGATATGCCACCAGGGTCCAAGTAGTAACCTTTATGTCATGCTAAGGAGTTTGACCCTTATAACCCAAATAAAAAATTATTAAGGCCTGACAATAGTAATGGTAAAATACAAAACACAGCCACTTAAAAGACACAATGGAAGAAATGATCCATTAATAATACCAACAACAAAAGTTAAAATACATAGAAATAACTTATGTATAAGATCAAAGTAGAGTAAAGCCAAAACACTATCTTGAGACACAAAAGACTTGAACAAATGGAAAAACATCCAGACCATATTCTTGGATAGGAAAAACAGTATTCTAGTTCTCCATTCTCCCTAAATTAATATCAAAATATACTGTAGAGAAATAATACATAAAACAGAATGGTAATGGTACATGAACAGATACACAGATCAACAAAACAGAATAGAACATTCAGAAAAAAAACAAGATCCATTTGGGAATTTGGTAAATTTTAATAATAACTTATCAGTGAAGTAAAAATGGACTTTTTGATAAATGGTAAGACATTTATCAAATTAGCTACTTTGGGTAGCTATCTTTTAAAAAATAAAGATCAAGTCCTACTTTAAAATAACAAATATTTCAGATGAAGCAAATATTTTACATTTTTTTAAATAAATCATAATAGTACTATAATAGGGTAGAATTCCATTTTTATATTGTTTAATGGAAGATATTTAAATGTGACAAAAATCAAAAAACCATTAAAGAACTGACTAAAGTAATGACAATGACAATGGAAAGAAGCATGTGAAACATATATAAAACAAGTAGAATTAAAAAGATTTTATAACTAATGAATATGAGAGATGTGGAAAAAGGAAGAATCAAGGATGACTCCAAAATTTCTGGCTTTGAGAGAATAAATAGAGCAATTCACTGAGCTAAGGAATAGAGAAGGAGAAACTGAACTTTGGGAGAGAGAAGGGAATGGGGAGAGTAAGCAGTTTTGTACTAGCTGATTTCAAGGCACTTAAGAACTATATGAAAGCCCTGGCTGGTGTGGCTCAGCGGACTGAGCACCAGCCTGAAAATGGAAAGGTCGCAGGTTCAATTTCAAGTAAGGGCACATGCCTGGGTTGCCGGCCAAGTCACGTGTAAGAGGCAACTGATAAATGTTTCTCTGCACATCAATGTTTCTCTCCATCTTTCTCCCTCCCTTCCCCTCTCTCTCTAAAAATAAGTAAATGAAATCTTAAAAACAAAAGAACCATATGAGAAATATACATGTAGATATATAGAGAACAGCACTGTACAAAGAAATACAATGCAAGCCACACATGCAATTTCCTAGGAACTACATTAAAAAAAACAGAGACAGGTGAAATTAATTTTAATAATAAACATATAACCCAATATACAAAAATTTTATCATTTCAACCTATAATCAACATAATCTTAAAATGTTTCACATTCCTTTTTTTTTCTTACTAAAGTCTTCAAAATCTGGTGTGTACTTTATAGTTACAGTGCATCTCAATTCAGAAGAACCACATTACAAGAGCTCAATAGCTATTCCTACCATGCAGAAAAGATCTAGAAGGCTTCTAGAAGGCTTCTTTCCATTCAGGAAAGAAGTCTAGGGTAGACACACAGTTTTGGCAATCACCAGAATACAGAGAACAATTAAAACCATGAGAACAAGAGCAAGAAGCCCCAGAAAAGAGGGCAGGTCTTTATGATAAACTGAATTAGGAAATTTTGAGTAGCCAGGAAGCTACATCAGCATCTGAAAATAACATAAACTAATACTTATTTAAGCCTTCTAAGTACCAGACATTTTGGTAGACTATAAAATTTCTCTCCTAAAACCCCACAATAACTCTCAAAGGGGACTATTATTATTATGTCCATTTTACATAATAGAAAACTTAGAACTTCTGGTCAAGATGGCAGCATAGGCAGACATGGTTTGCTCTATGCACAAACACATCAAAATTAAAATATAGAACAACCATCACTTAGAACTATCAGGAATCTAGCTGAATGGAAGTCTGACAACTATGGAATTAAAGACACTACATCCTTCCAGACTGGTAGGAGGAGTGCAGATGCAGAATGGACTGGTCCCTCACCCATGTGTGGTGGATAAAAATTTGGAAGGGGTATCTCGGGAGCAACAAGTCCCAGCCCTGCACCAGGTCTCCCAACCCAGGATTCCAGTGCCAGGAAGGTAAGTCCCCACAACTTCTGCTACAAAAATCAGTGGGGATTGAGTGAATGGAAGAAATTACTGGAGCCCAAAGCAGTTTATCTTAAAGAACCAACATGCAGACTCACCTACTCCGACTCACAGCCTCTGAGCTCCAGCACTGTGGTAGCAGCTTGAAAGGCACCAGTGGTATATAGGGAGAAACTGAAGGGTCTAACATCAAAGTGAACAGAGGCCACTGTCCCTTTTCTAAACCGTCCCCCCAAAGAGCTGGCAAGCTGGTGCCATATCTGAGACTCCATCAAGCTGGCTAACAACACTATTTGACCTGTGGGAGATCCCCAGAGACTCTGCTCCACCCAACTCAGGGGCCCACCCAAGCTGCGTTTCCATATGAATGGTTGGTCTTGGCTCATGCTTCACAACTTCCTAAATCCTATCAAACAAGTAAATGATGGCTTCAGTGAGTCCCATGCCCAGAACTATCAGTAGCCAACCTAGATTCACAACTTGGCTTTGCCTAGGAATCTCCCAGCCCAGCACAAGTAGCAGCCATCTCAGATTGCTTTATAGCTCAGGCAGGGTACCCTGGGCAAAACACAGGTTCGGGCTGACCTTGGCCTGATCCACCCAGGAAACCCCAAAGCCAGTCCACCAAGTAGACAGCTACAGACCACATCAGAGCACCACCATCATACCCCTGCACAGCTGATCTTCCATGGAGGGCAGAGGTTGGTGGTCAGTGGTCACAGCCAATTTTTGCAGCTGACTCGCCTGGGTAAATCCCTACCATTGATCTTCCAGCAGCAACTAAGGCTCAACTACAAGAGGAGGGTGTACTCAGCCCACATGAAGGGCATACCTCCAGTACCCAGCTTGGGGATAGGGGAGGCTATGCCACTGGACCCTACAGGCCACTTACTGCATTAAGCCACACGACCAAGACATGGAGTCAAAGCAGCTCTACCTAATACATAGAAACAAACACTGTGAGGCTGACAAAACAAAGGGACAAAGAAACATGGCCCAAATAGAAGAACAGATCAAACTAAAAAAAAAAAAGAGCTAAACAAAATGGAGATAAGCAATCTATTAGATGCAGAGTTCAAAAAACTGGTTATAAGGATGCTCAAGGAACTTAGTGAGGACCCCAACAGCATAAAAATATCCAGTCAGAAATGAAGGAGTACTAACTGAAATAAAGAACAGTTTACGGGGAAACAACAGTAGAATGGATGAAGCTTAGAATCAAATCAAAGACTTGGAACACGAGGAAGCAAAAAACAACCAATCAAAACAACAAGAAGAAAAAAGAATCCAAAAAAATGAGGATAGTACAAGCAGCCTCTGGGACAACTTCAAGAGTTCCTACATTCTCATCATAGGGGTGCCAGAAGGAGAAGAGAAAGACCAAAATATTGGAAATCTATTTGAAAAAATAATGAAAGGAAACTTCTCTAATTTGGTGAAGGAAATAGACATGCAAGTCTAGGAGGCACAGAGAGTCCCAACCAAGGTGGATGCAAAGAGGCCTACTCCAACACATATCATAATTAAAATGCCAAAGGTTAAAGATAAAGGGAGAATCTTAAAAGCAGCAAGAGACAACAAGTTAGTGACCTACAGGGGAGTTCCCATAAGACTGTCAGCTGATTTCTCAAAAGAAACTTTGCAGGCTAGAATGGATTGGCAAGAAATATTCAAAGTCATGAAAAGCAGAGACCTACAGCCAACATTGCTCTACCCAGCAAAGCTATCATTTAGAATCAAAGGGCAGATAAAGAGCTTCCCAGACAAGAAAAAACTAAAGGAGTTCATCATCATCAAACCATTATTATATGAAATGTTAAAGGGACTTATTTAAGAAAAAAAGAAAACCAAAACTATGAATAAAATGGCAAAAACAATATGTACTGATTAACAATTGAATCTAAAAAACAAACTAAGTAAACAAGTAGAACAGAGACAGAATCATGGATATGGAGAACATTTTGATGGTTGCCAGATCAGAGTAGGGTGGGTGAAAATGTGTGAAGAGGTGAAGGGATTAAGAAGTACAAATAGGATTTCCGGCCAAGATGGAGGCATAGGTGGACACACTATGCCTCCTCACACAACCAAAATTAAGGACAACAAAGATTTAGAAACAAGAAAACAACCAGAACTGTTAGAAAATTGAACTGTACAGAAGTCCAACAACCATTCATCCGGACCGGTAAGAGGGGCGGAGTCGCGGCAGCAAAAAGTGGAGGTGCGGACTGGGCACACAGGCAGCAGTGGCTGGCTGATGCCAGGTGTGCAGGCGGTGGCTAGCAGACCCCAGGGACACAGGTGGTGGCTAGCATACCCCAGGCACAGGGTGGCAACTGTGCAGACCCAGTGAAGGTCTGCACAAAGTGGCTGGCTGACTAGGTGGTCCCACATTCACGCACAGATAATCCAGGCGAAGGGGAAGCAGTAGAAGGGACTGGAATCCTAGAGAAAGCGGAGAAAGTGCCATTGTTCCCTCTCGGACCCCGCCCCCACATACAGTGTCACTACCCAGCGACTGGGCTGCCCTGCCCCGGGGAACACCTAAGGCTCTGCCCCTCACTACCTAACAGCCATGACCAGACCAAAAAAAAAAAACCCAAAATGGCTCAAACGGAGAACAATTCAAACCATCAGAGCCAATTCATCTAAGCGACCAGGAGATAGCCAACCTATCACATGCACAGTTCAAAGCATTAGTGATCAGAATGCTCACAGAATTGGTTGAATTTGGTCACAAATTAGATGAAAAAATGAAGGCTATGCTATGTGAAATAAAGGAAAATGTACAGGGAACCAATAGTGATGGGAAGGAAATTGGGACTCAAATCAACGGTGTGGACCAGAAGGAAGAAATGAACAACCAAACAGAAAACAAGGAATAAACAAGAATTCAGAAAAAAATGAGGAGAGGCTTAGGAACCTCCAGGACATCTTTAAACGTCCCAACATCCGAATTATAGGGGTACCAGAGGGGAAGAGGAAGAGCAACAGGTGGAAAACTTATTTGAACAAATAATAAAGGAGAACTTCCCCAATCTGGCAAAGGAAATAGACTTCCAGGAAGTCCAGGAAGCTCAGAGAGTCCCAAAGAAGTTGGACCCAAGGAGGAACATACCAAGGCACATCATAATTACATTAGCCAAAATTAAAATGAAGGAGAGAATTTTAGAAGCAGCAAAGGATAAGGGGACAGTCACCCACAAAGGAGTTCCCATCAGACTGTCAGCTGATTTCTTAAAAGAGACCTTACAGGCAAGAAGGAGCTGGAAAGAAGTATTCCAAGTCATGAAAGGCAGGGACCTACATCCAAGATTGCTCTATCCAGCAAAGCTGTCATTTAGAATGGAAGGGAAAATAAAGCACTTCTCAGATAAGGTCAAGTTAAAGAAGTTCATCATCACCAAGCCCTTATTATATGAAATGGTAAAGGGACTTATCTAAGAAAAAGAAGATAAGAAATATGACAGTAAAAAGATAGCAAACTCACAGATATTAACAACCACACCTAAAACAAAAGCAAACTAAGCAAACAGGTAGACCAGGAGCAGGAACACAGAAATGGAGATCACATGGAGGGTTTGCAACAGGGGAGTAGGAGGAGAAGAGAGGGGGAAAAGGTACAGCGAATAAGTAGCATAGACAGTAGGTAGAAAATAGACTGGGGGAGGGCAAGAATGGTGTGGGAAATGTAGAAGCTAAAGAACTCATGACACATGGACATGAACTAAAGTGGGGGAATGTGGGTGGGAGGAGGTGTGCAGGGTGGAGGGAAATGATGAGGAAAAATGGGACAACTGTAATAGCATAATCAATAAAATATATTAAAAAATAAAAATTAAAAAAAAGAAGTACAAATTGGTAGTTACAGAATAGTCACGGGCATATAAAGTACAGTATAGGAAATGGAGTAGCCAAAGAAGTCATGCGTGTGACACATGGACATGAACAATGGTGGGGGGATTGCCTGAGGGAATGAGGGGTGCTGGGTAGAGGCAGTCAAAGGAGGAAAACTCAGGACAACTGTAATAGCATAATCAATAAAATATAATTTAAAAAAATAAAAAGAAAAAAAGGAAACTTGGAAGAGTATAACTTCTTGCCCACGGTTACACCAAATATAGCATGGCTGAACTCCAAAACTTACTACCTTACCATTAAATATACCATATTGGAAAATTAGGTAAGAAGATACAAAAAGCTGGAACATTCCAAAGATAAACCTCAAGTACATTTTGAAATCACAGCAAAGTTCTAGTTCTAAATTACCTACTCCCTTCATATCCTTGAACATATTAGCCTCTCAGGGCTTTAGTTCACCTGTCTATAAAATGAAGAAAATACCACCTACCTTATAGTGCTACTTTGATGATAAATGAAAAAAATGTATAAACACCTTATAACAGCGTGACACAGAGAGGTGGTTTAATATTATTATTATGTATACAGGCTGGTTGCCTAAAAATATTCAAAATTATTTTGCTTTACTTGATTCAACTTAACAAAAATTCATTTCAATTTCAAATAGCAAAAACTTGATGATTTGTTTAACCTTACTATAATATATATACTAAGAACATGTAGGTAGTTCCTAATATTACATAAAGTTTCAATTTTACAAAACTGACAAATAAAGACCTAGATTTAATATATACTATCTACAAACACTTTGTAGGAACTTCTCATTTCCCTTGATTTGTTAATTCCATAGGACCAAAATTTTTCAAATCTGACCAAGCAAGACACCAAGATCCCTTATTCCCCAACCTAGGGTAGACACAGTATGGTTCTTTAGTTCAACACACTTCAGTATTCCAATGCTCTCGCCATAAAGCCAATGTCTATTTGTAACAATAATCTGTCAATTCTACTTCCATACATGCTGGTTTCATTAAACCATGCTTAAAATAAAAACAAAAGCTTAGATAAAGAAAATACCTGCTAGTTGCAGCCATCTTCGGCTTTCAGAAACATCACCTGATCAGCCAACATTACAAACTGTTAAACTGGAAATGTTTCAGGAGCCAATGACTTCATAAATTTTGAAGGCAGCTACTAAACCAGACAGAACACCATACTGAAATCTTTCTGTGCAATTTGTACATAACCATGGCATCTGCCCTTCATTTTTAATGCCCACTACACCCGCCAACCTTCTCAACTAAATAGTAAGTTCAGGAGTGCAAGACTACACCTAATGTGTTCACCTTGCAGCACCAAACACAGTATCTGCCATTCAAATATGTATGTATAAAATTAATGAATTGTTTTCCTTACTCTTTCACCTCTTCCAAGTGCTCTGGATTCCAAAATTACTTCACAAGTGGATATGAGGAAAAAAACATTTTTTTTTAACAAATGAAAATGCCTCTAGAAGGAGAGGAAAGGCATTCCCATTTGTTAAAAAAAGACTTTCAAAATCCGAATGCACCTCCAAATGGTAGAATATATAAAACAGAACCTGCTGAAGCAAACATAAAAAAAATACACATATTCAGGACAGAAGGGTTTCTGTGGGGTGTCTGCTAATGTTGCTAACCATTCCCAGAACTGTCCCAGCAACATTACCACTTCTGCTACCCCAAACAGCCCTCAGTTGCACTATTCACAGGTTTCCCTCTTCTTCCCTTCCCTCAGATCCTAACAGCTTCCACAACAGTATTTTGAGATTGTATTAAAAATCAGGTTATGTATAAATAAAAACAGTTTTCTATTTTGGGACTGGCCCATATAAATCTTAAGTATTCAAAGAAGTATCTACATCATATCCAATCTGCACAAAATTCACCTTAAGGTTATCAAACTATTTTAAGGATATGATCCAAAAATATTACTTGGGTCAAAAGAGTAATTTTCCTAAAAACTTGTTCATCTTAACTTTAAAATTCCCCCTTACTTTTTTTTTAACCATATATTTGGTCTGTGAGAAATTTCTATTTCTTCATGAGGTTTCATTCTGTTTTGCATCAGCATGGTCATCAGTTTCAGGTAGAGTTGTTCAGCTCAACCAGTGTTCAGGAAGCTGGGTTTGTGAGTGGGTGAGTGGGAGGGAGGATTAAAGCAGATTTCTTAGAATCATCTCTCCACCACTGGGACTTTCCTATAGTCTATCTAAGAAGTAGAGTCTAGCTACTTCTTAGTTTTATAATTAAGGTATTTCTATATTATTTAAATAATTATTGAAAAGATGATGTAACTTTAAAATAAGTGACAGAAAAAGATCCTAGAAACTTATCAACATCACAACAGAAAGATGGCTGAAAATAAGGGAAAGGATAAAACCCCATAAGCAACCTCACCGATATTCCAATTCCACCTTTAACAATGAAAAAGTTCTACTACTCTATAATCTGCTCTATTTTTCTGATTTTTCGCATCATCTTTTAGCATTTGTGTTGTAGCAATAGATGCTGGTAAGATGTAATAAATAAAATCAAATTCCTACTGTGTAGATAAACCATTTCTAGCTTGGGGTTTCGGTCTAGAAGATAGGAAAAAAGGTGAAATTATATCTGCCATCACAAATCAGAACTAGAGGAAGAATTTGGTCTCAGAATCTTTATCCAGGCCTTGGCTTCCTGAGTCTTTCTGTCAGTTTTATTTTTTGAGTCAAAGAAAATATTTATGGTATAACTGTTAATACACTACCTAAGTACTATATTCAAATGAAAAGTGCTTTGTCAATTATGAATGAAGTGACTAGGTTGGCATGAAACAGCCAAATAAAGCACACAGATGCACAAAAAATACTATGACTCATTAAGCAAGGAAAATGGTAAAGGGTAACTTTGCCCTGGGGTGTAAGCTAATAGGATGTGATAGTCATTTGTGAAATAATACACAAACTATTCATACTTAACAATATTAAGATAAAACATATGGAAGAAGTTTGATTTTATAACACTGATTTTACCACCTAAACCAAGTAAAAGGAAGCAGCCACAGGAAGAATTTGAGAATTTTTAAAAATTTATTATTATTTGAAAACAAACTACTGGTTTAAAATGGGAAAAACATTAGTAGTTTTATTAAATTTGCTCTAATATAAAATCACTTCAAATTAATCATATTTTAAACCACAAACTCCATCAAGTCTGAAATTTTTATCATAATCAAAAAATACAACTTTATTATACTGTCTTGACAGAATAACTGTATTTATTGAAATCCAATTGAATTCAAGATATAAAAATGTACCAGATTAATTTAATATAGTGAACTCAGGCCACCCAGTGGTAAATATGATGAATTGCATACATGAATATTTTTTCCTCAAAAAATCTTGACTGCAAACTAGCATCATTATGGTGAAACAAATTTGACTTTTTGGGACCATTATTTATAGCAATATTGAAGTAAATATTGAAGAGAGTTCTACCTAGTTATCCATAAACAAAAACAATGTGAGAACATTTCTATTTTATTCCATCAGTGTGTAGGTATTTTTTAATGAGAAAAAAAGTAATACAAAAGGGTTCAAAATAGGATGTATATTAAATTAAAAGTTACATTACAATCCATAAGATTCAAACCCATTATAATAACAGATAAAAAACTGGCAGAGTTTACTTGCTTTCCCAAAACAACATTGCTAGTTAATGACAAAGCTGATTTAAAAAATCAGTCCTCATATTTCAGTATTCTTTCACCCATAACACCCATTTTGCTGTAGACAACATAATAAAATTGCTTCCTACACACACACACCCCCCACTGAAAAACATCTTCCAATTCAAGAGCTGGCTTTTAACTTTTTAGTTTAGTGTAGTCACAGATCAAGTGTAAACACCTAAATCTGTTACTACATAAATAGGCTTTCTGGCTTCTAAATGACATTTTTTAAAGTTTATTTTTAAGGGTAGAACTGCCTTAAAAAACTAAAATTAATTAATAAGTAAACATGTTTAAAAATCAAATATGTGGGAGGTAGGTTGGGATGGGGTAAAAGGCAGAAAACTGTACTTGAACAACAATTTAAACAAATCAAATACGTGTTAAATAACATATGCCAATTTTAGTGTTGCCTGCAAATTATGTCATTAAAACCCCTAGTGGGATCTAAAACCATTTAAAGTCACAACACTAAGTGAGCCTTTTCCTTTATGTATATATAGATACAGCTATCTTAAAAATCGAAAAAGCCAACATGCTTCAGCTGTTTCACACCTGAGGTAACAGTGTTTTACTTTTTTTTTCCAGATCATAGAGAAAAAGTATGTTACAGGATTTATGCCTATAGTCTTATGCAAAACTTACATACTGCAAAGTATAATTTTCACTTAAATACTTAAATGGTTATCCAGAGGAGATCTTAAAGTGACTGAATTATTTCCTTTCTCTTTTAATTATAAATTAAGTTCATATTTAATATTAAGATATTTAGCCAAAAGACCTGAGACTAGACTTTGCCAAATGACTAGATTGTTTCCCTATCAAAGCATTTCACATTCTAAGATAAATAAGATAAATAAGTTACATTTCCATATATAAGAACTATAATTTAGAACACAAAACATTCAAATATGAAGACCCTAAGAAAAAATACAATTCAGAGATAATTTCTCACCTCATCCTCCACCTGAATACTCCCATAGAGAGTATACCTTCACCCCACTACATTCAATTACTCCAGACTTAAAATTTTGTAAGACATTCTATAATATATATTTAAATTAATTTTACAGCAAACTAGGACTAAAAGTCAACAGTACAACTAATGTTTACATTTCAAAGCTCACAATATTTTCAATAAAAGAAAGCTTATATGGGCAAATTAATCACGGAATCATTTCTTCTTTCTTAGTCTATTATTATGAAGCAAACAGAAAACGAACTGGAGAAGGCAGGGTTCTGATATTCAAGCATCCATGTCTAAACATAATGAAATGCTGATGACAGTATTAGCCAAGAAATTATTTTGAATAAGATTAACATCAGTACTGATAAATAGATAATGCCACATATAGTCAGTTGTCACTTTGCTTAATGAAGTTACTTTTAAATTTTTTGCATATTCAAAAGAAAAAGGCTAAACCAGTACCTCAATAATTAGAATTACGGGAGCTTTCAATATTGGTCTTTTCTGAAATTTAAGAGGTTAATTCGGTCCTTGACATTCTAGAGCAGTAATTCTTACCTGGGTGACTTTGTCCCCCCAACAGACATTTGGTAATGTCTGGAGATCTTTGATTTTCAAAACTGGGGTAAGTCCTTATTGGTATCAACTCTTTGTAGGCCAGGAATGTTGCTAAATATGGGACAAAGCAGAAGTCAGCCTCCTCCCAAAATATCAACATCAAGAGTGCCAAGGTTGAGCCCTGGCTGGTGCAGATGGCGAACTAAAGGGTTCCCGGTTCAATTCCTGGTCTAGGGCACATGCCTGGGTTTCCAGCCAGGTCCCCAGTAGGTGGCGCATGCGACGTAACCACACATAGATGCTTCTCTCCCTTTTTCTCCTTCCCTTCCCTCTAAAAAGAAATAAATAAAATCCAAAAAAAAAAAAAAAAAAAGAGTGCCAAGGTTGAAAACCCTGTTTTAGATATGTGGGTTTATATGTATGTGCATGTAAACTTTTCCACCACAAGAGTTTGACCTATACTGTAGTTGCTACAAACTAATAGGCTAGCAAAGACTTAATTATATTTTATGCTGCTTTCTGCGAAAACATCTTACACACACAGATGCCTAATAAGTGAATGAAGCAACAAATACTATGTGTATTATTACCAATTTTTAACAGAAATCTGCAATGAACGAACCCTGATATTAAGTTTCAACTTAAGAAATAAGACTTCGAGGTTATGGATCTAGAAATAAAACCATTTGAAAATTTTGTCAAATATCTTTTCAAGTTTATTAATGCAATTAAAAGACAGTCTAGTTTTTTTGTCTTCTAAGTGATTACTACACACAATTTAGGAGTAGCTACTATAGTGACATAGATATAAAAATCACAGGCATAAATTCATCCTAGCAAATTTTCCAACAACAAAATATGTGTCTTACCTCTGTGCAAACTTAGGTATGGTCAGAGCCAAACACGGACGCTCAAAATATTAAGTGAATCAAATACATTGTTTTAAGATCAAGCTACTAATAGTAACAGTGTGACAGTTTCTCTCAATAGAAGATATTATACACACACACAAAGCTGAGAACATGAGTACGGAAATGACAGAAAACATCAAAAACGTCCTCCTTCAACTATTCCTCAGCAGATTTTCAAACCATTAAGGGAGTAAGGATGGCAGAGGGGTCCCCGCCCAGGTTTACCACGGAGTTCCTTGTTTAACTGGTCCCAGAGAAAGAGTCCCCCTGAACACCATTTTCAGGTAATCCTGGCAGGACAGTACCTTTTTTCTCTGCGTAGCGTATTCCCCAAAGAGCACAGACTTACCTGGCAAGTAACTCCCCACCAAGAAGTGGCTGTGAAAGATTATGGAGAGAATCAACTCGAAGGAGCAACCTAGGCATCTATTATTACTTTCCGTGTCTTAAACACAGCGGTCCCCAACTGTGCACACGTCAGGGCTGCGCTCCGGCCAGCGGGGCGGAGGTGGCTATGGAGCAGCGTGAAGGGAAACCTCTGCCCCGGCCAGAGTCGGCCTGGTGGCGAAGCAGCGGGAAAGGAAAAAGAATCTGGGCCGAGGCTGTGCCGACAGGCCTGCGCGAAAGGAATGTCACCCACCTGCGCGACCTCTTCGCCATCCTTCAAGTACCGCATAGGCGCGGGCTGGGCGGGGACGCAGTTCAGCCTCCTCCAGCCTCAGGAGAATGCTCCTTTCCCCTGAACCTCCCGCCGATTCCCTGGCTCCCGAGGGCACGAAGTGCGGAACGCTACTCCAGCAGGGCTAGACGAAGGGAAGGAGGGACGGATAGAGACCCGCCCCCGGCCCGAAGCACCGTTCCTAGCCCCGGCCAGGCCAGTTCAGGGATGCCCCCAACATGTCAGCAGGCGCGCTCCCGCCCTCTGCCGGCCCCTCCCGCCGGCTCTCAGCCTCCCAGCCACGGGCGCCGACCCCCGCCCTCCCTCCGCAGCGAGCGGCTCTGCAAGGCTCGCAGCCTCCTGCAGGGTTTTGTGCCCACCGCTGAATCTCGCGCCTAGCCTCCCTCAAGAGCCGCCGTTTGAATCTGCGCACGCGGCCCGGAACCTCATTGGTTGTGGCAGCCGCACGCGAGGACGGGGGCGGGGCGGGGAGAGCGCGCGAGGCTGAGGGCGGGGCTGGGGTGCTAGAAGCCGGGACTGGAACTCGCGGGAGTCGGGAAGGAGCTGGGAGTCAGGGTGTAGGTCCGCGGGTGGGGCTCGCGGGTTTAGCTGTGACAGGCCGCGGAGCGCGCCCAGTGCGGCACCGCGAGGAGGCGGGGCGCAGAGTGTTGCGCGGGGCCTGCTGGGAAAAGGAATGCCAGCAGTAGCGGAGAGACGGGTCTGGAGTCGGCGACTAGAGCTCACACTTTTAGGGGTCAGTGGACCGTGTCCCAGGGGGATTGGGCGGGCTCTCTGGGACACGTCCCTGCAACCTTCTTTTGGCCACAGCTCCTCACTCCTCCGTTATAGCAAGCCGCACTAGCAGGAGGCGCGGTCTTTGGACGTGAGACAAATCTTACCATCAAATTTGGGCGGCCGTTGCTACTTAAGCAAAACTGTGAACTATTTTTGTATGGATGGCATAACTACTGGGGTAGCGAACAGTCTGTGGCAGAAAACTGAATATCATGAATGTGTGACAGGTGAAAAAAAAATGTTTTTAGCTGGAGACGTGCATGGAACGGAAAAGGGAAATAATCCAGGTCGGCGGCAGGTCTTCGAAGTGGGGCAAATAACTGTTGTGTCCCGGGAAGGAGCTCTGATCCAGGAGAACCGTGCTGGAAGTTAGGAGCGGGCTGGGAATTTCGCACAGATAAATGAGTATGGCGGTCAACAGCAGGAGAGAGGGCAGGAGTGGGAACTGCATCCGAGGAGCTTTTAGCCGTTGCAACTACTTTACAGGTTTCAAATCTAATAACTATGAACTGCTCAATTCAAGTAGCGTTAAAGTACTTGAATTACACTAGCTAAAGTACATTAACTACAGTAACCATTAGAGATGGTAAAGGATCCAGATATGCAAGGTAACATGCTCTACTGCATAGACCATTAAACCACACATTAATATTGTAACAGACGTACATTTTGCTATTTTGAAATTTTACGCATCACTTTGCAAATCAGAGATGCAGGTGCAAATGTGAATTAAGAGGAGCAGGCATGCACTACTTTCAAAATTTAAAACATCTGCTTTTTTATATAGTTCCTTTTTCTCAAGGCTTCTGGAAAGGAAGGCATACAGCTTTTCTTTTAAATCATTCCATACCATGTTGCTGGTTCACTTTTTGTTTAATTTAGAAAGTAATGTCACTTGAAGACAGTGTTTTCTTATTTACTCCTGAGTCATACATTTCTCTAGTTATTTAATATCCTAACAGGAAACATAATTTGTGCTGTATTTTAGGCTAAGTCAGTTTTATATTGAGTACCTTTTTAGAGCCTGAAGGCAGGTATTTTAGAATTTGACAGTAAACTAAATTCCCCTCATTTTAGAGGTAGAGAAAAAGTTCCTCAGTGAGATTGCAAATTCATATAAATCAGTTATAAAGACAAAATGTGGAGTTTTAACTAAAGTTGTTCATAGTTGTTTAAATACACATAATGTATTTAATAAAGTTATATTCAGAGTATATAAAGAACTCTCAAGACTCACTAATGAGAAAAAAACAAAGGAGAGACATTTTACCAAAAAAGATACACAAATGGCAAATAAACCATGTGAAAAGATGCTCCCCATCATTAATCATTAGAGAAATGCAAATAAAAACCACATTGAGATACTGCTACATAGCTCTTAGAATGAGGGAGGGAAAAAGCAGTGACTATACAAGTTTGGTGAAGATGAAGATGCTAAGCAAATACAAGTTTCCTACGATGTAAATGTTTATAATGGCTTTTTATTTGTAATCACCAAAAATTGAAAGTGTTTTAAAGGGATAGTTGTACTCCTTAACCCCAGAGAGTTGTTTTGAATAGTCCATTAATGCTTCTCAAGATTTTAATTATAATCTGATTTTAAACTTATATATACTATTTTACTTTCTTACTCCAAATCTTTAAATAAATAACTTTATTAATAAATAAATGAGCAAGAAGGTGCACCTTGCTCATCCTTCACATGGCTGCACCTACTTCTCATCTTCCTGCAAAGGCCAAATACTCCCAGGGTTTGGTTATGTTAGTTTGAAAAGCTTATGCTATTTTAATATGGTACCTAAAAGACTATACTTTTAATAGACCTGTAACAACCAATCCCAAAAGCAGATTTTTGTCTTTTCTATTAATTGCTAGACTCCAGTCTCTAGAATAGTGATAAACCCAGATGCTCAGTAAATACAATAACTGTAGAATGAATGGGGAAAAAACAAATAATAAACAAGTACATAAATATTTATGCTTACAAGGATACTTTGTGCAGAAAGTAGAGATTAAAATGGATTTGAAATATCATTTCATGACTGCTAAGGTAGCAAAATTTTTCTAAATCCTGCCAACAAGGTTTAAATAATAGTATCGAAACTGGTATAATCCTTTGGAAAGCAATACTGAGCAAAAGCCATAAATATGGATATATCCTTTGACAGACATTTTATCTTAAAAAGAAATTCAATACAAGCAAGACAGATGTGTTTGGATGCTTATACTAGTGTATTCTATTAGAGCCCCAGTTTGGAGGCATTTACATTGTGAAACTAGTTTAAATGGTTCATCAGCAAGAAAGAACAATTATGCAGACAGTAAAAGCAGTGTAATTTAATATTAAGGTAATGCCATCAAATGGCCATTACACTTATAGGATCTCCTAGGTGCTTCATATGCATTCATCTTAAGTAATATTCACAACTGAAGGTGGAGGCATAGGTAGACATGCTTTGCCTCCTTACACAACCAAAAGGACAACAATTTTAAAACAAAAAACAGCCAGAACTGACAGAAAACCAAACTGTGTGGAGGTCTGACAACCAAGGAGTTAAGAAGACACATCCATCCAGACTGGTAGGACAGGCGGAAACAGGCAGCGGGGCAGAGAGGACTCTGGCAAGGTGGTCACTGGAGGGCCGGGGTGAGCAAGGCAGTGGCTGGTGGACCCAGTGAGACGGTAGATTGTGGACTGCACAGTCCAACATTCATGAGCAGATAAACCAGGAGAAACAACTGGGGAGCCAGATGGACTGCACAACCCAGGGCCCCAGTGCGGGGAAATGAAGCCTCAAACCACCATTGGGGGTTGAGGTGGAGGGAGAAACTCCCAGCCTCACAGGACAGTTCACTGGTGAGACCAAAGGGTCCTAGAATATACACAAGCCAACCCAGCCAGAATCAGCACCAGAAGAGCCCAATCTGCTTGTGGGAAGCGGGGGAAGTGACTGAAATCCGGCAGAGAGCGACACAAGCGCCATTGTTCCCTCTCAGACTCCTGCCCCACATACAACATCACAACACAGCAACGTGGGTTGCCCCACCCTAGTGAATACCTAAGGCTCCACCCCTCACTACATAGCAGGTGCGTCAAGACCAAAAAAATGGCCCAAACAAAAGAACAGATCAAAGCTCCAGAAAAAATACAACTAAGCAACGAAGAGATAGCCAACCTATCAGATGCACAGTTCAAAGCACTGGTAATTAGGATGCTCACAGAATTGGTTGAATTTGGACACAAATTAGATGAAAAAATGAAGGCTATGCTATGTGAAATAAAGGAAAATGTACAGGGAACCAATAGTGATGGGAAGGAAACTGGGACTCAAATCAACAGTATGGACCAGAAGGAAGAAAGAAACATCCAACCAGAAAAGAATGAAGAAACAAGAATCCTAAAAAATGAGGAGAGGCTTAGGAACCTCCAGGACATCTTTAAATGTTCCAACATCCGAATTATAGGGGTACCAGAAGGAGAAGAGGAAGAGCAACAGGTGGAAAACTTATTTGAACAAATAATATAGGAGAACTTCCCCAATCTGGCAAAGGAAATAGACTTCCAGGAAGTCCAGAAAGCTCAGAGAGTCCCAAAGAAGTTGGACCCAAGGAGGAACATACCAAGGCACATCATAACTACATTAGCCAAGATTCAAATGAAGGAGAGAATTCTAGAAGCAGCAAGGGATAAGGGCACAGTCACCTACAAAGGAGTTCCCATCAGACTGTCAGCTGATTTCTCAAGAGAGACCTTACAGGCAAGAAGGGACTGGAA